>CACKRE030001078.1:0-11469 GCA_902602495.3 Ectocarpus sp. CCAP 1310/34 | reverse complement strand
TTTTTCTGTTGCCCTCTCCCCCGTTTGCTGTCGCGTTCAGACTGTCTCTACGGATATCCCTGTCTCTGTGCGAGTTTGTTTATGTCCTCGTCTGTCTTTGGTTTATTTTGTTTCATTTTGTTTTNCTTTTCTAGGTACGTTAGCCTGTGACCACGGAAATTGACCGAGTCAAGTGCTGGATTAGTACGGAGAGATTGAGACAGAAGGAGGTACTGGATAGAGAGACCGGGATGGTTTTTAATGTGAAGACAACAACAACAACAACAACAACAACAACATTACGGAGCTCAGACGATTCACCCTGACGTTACACACCTGGAGCGAGGGTTCGCTTGGGAATTTTCAACGGCAGAGCTAATGAACTCCGCGATAAGGGCCGCCGTGGGGTGCGTGAACACAAGCTCTTGTGGGAGATCGCATCCGGAGGCCTCGCAGAGGTTCTGTTTGCCAGAGGACACATCATCAGTCGGAGGGAAGCGAGTCATGTCGCCGGAATCTTCGGTAGCACAGACGTTAGACGCAGAGGCCTTCCGCGGGCACACGTTGTGGCCGTATGACAATCAACGAACGACCGAGCGTCGAAGACCAACGAAATCAATTTTCCGAACCTGCCACTGATTTTGCGCGCTTGGGTACCTTTCGCATTGTAGAGAAAAGGTATTTGGCGAATATCGTGCTTCCGAAAGTGCGATAGCTCCTGGACGCCAATCGAAGCTCTTGAAATATAGCCACCGAACACAAGGAAGTACTTTGTAGTCTGAAAAACAACAACTACAACCATCACGATACCTGAAACAAAGACAACAATGCACCCTAATACAACAACTACCGCAAAGAAACTCACTTTGCTGATTCCAACAGACACGAGGGAGTCAACTCCGAGGTCCAGCAGATCGTCGGACTCTCCAATACCTTCCACCCCGGTGGCCTGAAAAATCGGAAGTCGCAGAGGGGCGGTTCCGTGGATAATATAGTCGGCTTGTTACCGACAGCCTCTGAAACTGTTGAAAACCACCGAACTACAGCAAGAGACTCGAATCGTAGTGTACTTTATAGTAGGCCCTACGCTACACCTTTGAACTTGCACGCACATCGTCCCACACTTGAGAAAGACCCTGGAAATCACTCACTCTGGCAAGGTCTTGGCTGTATCATGGGTGAATGCGTGCTTGGCCAAGCAACAGTGTAGGGAAAATGCATGCTTGGCCATAGAGATTCGCTGGCCGTGTGCTGCGATGTGTTCACGTTAATTCCAGCTAGCCATAATTTGGCAACTTCGATTCTACAGTAGTTTAGTTGCAGACAGGCTATCGCACAGAGCTGCTGGAAAGGAAACCCCACCAACAAGGGCGTGGAAGAAGTACATGTGGATACTCACGGCCTCCACGATGTCAATGACGTCTTGGGCGCACAACTCAGCCGTGGGAGGTCGTTCTGTGTCGTTAGGCAGAGTTTCGGCGTCACTGTTCGTCGCCTGTGAGTGTATGATCCAGCGGAGACGGTGTTGGACATTCGTGCGGCCCCACAACGTTAGTACTACACATCGAAAAAAACATCGCAAAGTTGTCTTTCTTATACCTTTTCTGGGCAAGTTAGGTGACCACGAGAATCGACGCGCGTCACGTATTGGACTATGTAGTTTGGACAGAGGAAGGTACTGGGTAGAGAGAACGGAACGGTATATTGAAGTGAAGACAGTAACAAAAACAAGGGGAACCCCGTCGGGGTGCACACACGATTGCGCCAGCAGCTCCGGAGGACGCGGAGACCAACAGCCCCCTCGCCACCAACGCGCTACAGAGCAGTCGTCGGTATCGTGGCCGAAAAGAACGGAATACAAGACTGAAACCAGAAAGCTTGAGCACAAAGGACCCTACGCCTCTGTGTTCTTTGCAGCCGACATGGATACCGAGCGTGATGTACCCGGTGCCGGTCCTGGTACTGTACGCTGCCACCTTGACAAAGCAATCGCAGGCTCTCTGTTTGGAAATTTCGACTCTCCCGTTTTGGAAACCTACCACGCCGGTGATGTCGTCTACCGTTTGGTCCTGAACAGCGGCAAGGGCCGTCGTTTCTGCGGGATCTAGACGAAGCTCCTGCACCACCTTTAGCCGCCCCCCGTGTAGCATCGCTCGCGTCTTCCGTCGCTGAATCTTGCCAGAGGTAGTTTTCGGAATCGTTCCCTCCTTGATGGCCACCTGTTGCACATTATGGGGTGCACGGGGCGATTCTGGTGGGGTGAGCCCGTGTTTTACTGTGGCGCAGGCTGGCCATGGCCACTACTCTTACGCGCACGCGAACAGAAGGATATTGAGAACCTGGCGCCAAACTATATCGATGTTGCTCCCTTCGCGACGGTGCTTTCGAGGAACTTAAATGTACTTCTACTGCTGTGCCGCCTCGTGCGACGTATGCCACTCATCGATAGCCTTCACCACAACCTTTCAAAGCAATCGTTTGGGGCCAAACGCGACAGAAAGCACTGACCACTCTGGAAGGGGTGAGACCAGACTCGCTGATGACGCTGTGGCACACGGATTCGATCGCTTCCATGACCGCTTGGGTGTTCTTCTTGGAGACGGCCCGCACCTCCATGACGATCTGTACAGTACAAAGCGAGGCAGAGGCCGCCCTGGCTTGGGATTACTGCGCTCATATCGACCAGATCAAAATCGTGTCTACGTTTAGACTAATGAATCATTTCATGATCCGCACACTCCTCTCGTCGGTACAGGGGCCAGAGGCCATGATGTGCTTTCCCACCCAAACAAGTCGATTATTTTGTTCGACAACCCCCCCCCCCCGTCCTCCTCCCCGCGACCCGCTCCGAAGAATTTTACGTGGTAGTGGTACGTACTTCGCCCCCAGAAGTCGCACAAGATTCCCGCGAACAAACAAATGAAGGCAACAGCAGTGGGCGGAAAACGTAGCAGGGACCAAACCCAGAGTGGAATGTGGTACAAAGCCCCCCCCCCTTGGATCCCCGTAGTACACCCCCCCCCGTGGACCCCCGACAACGTCGTGTCGACTTCTGAAGGTCACCTCTACGCCACCGCCGAGTTCTGTCTCTGAGAAGACTGCAATGCACCCTGGCCGGACGAGAGACGACGCGTCTTGGGCGACGAATTCAATGTCCTGTGTGTCAAATTACGACCGCACATGACAGGTTATACATCGGACATCAGGGGCACGCCGAGAGACGTTATTATCGAAACGCAGTGTGCCGTCCTTTCGAGCTGATTGGAACTGCAGGGGGTTGCCGACCCAACATTGACTGTTGCCCCTCGCTCTCCAAGCAAGCAAAGTTGCTACTCGACCGAAGTGGAACTAAGCAATGACCTCAACCTCCTTTTCACCCATGAATATGCAGAATAAACGTTGAAACTCATGACCTGGGAAAATATGTTCATTTACCTGAGGGTAAACGTTGCGCCCAGCAACGATGACGAGGTCTTTCAGCCGGCCTTCGACGTAAAGAAGGCCTTCGGTGTCGACACGGCATAGATCTCCGGTGCGCAGAAAGTCTAAATCGGCCCACGAGGGGGCGGGAGACCTGGGAAGCGTTTGATGCGGGGTGGAGAAAACGTCGAAAATCGTCTAATGGGTAGCGCTGGAATTTATGAACTAGCCAAATCTCTTGCCACCAACTGAAGGAGCAACATGAGAACCAGATTACGACCGCCAACTATTCAAACCAAGTACTATATACTACCGACCACAAAGGGATGCATACTGTGCACGAAATCGTGCTGTGCACGCCAACAAGTTCCACCGCCTCAGAGGCAGACGGGAATCTGTCTAAGGTCGTGGCATGACTCTCGATCTCATTACAGTTGCGGCTACGGTTTCAGAGAAAATGTTGGAAGAAACACCCAATAATGAGAGGTGAATTGGCTTGCCACGACCATGATAAATATATACATTTCACAACACGGTGTTTTAAGAGAAAACCGGATGTACAGAGGGTAATAATGGCCTGTCCTGACCCTATCTAAAACCGTAGCCGCCACTGTATGTATATATCTCTCGTGACCTCACCCGTCAGCAGTGGTATCGCACTTGATCCGTGCCCGGAAGGTTTCCTGGGTCAGCTCAAGCTTTCCCCAGTAGCCCGCGGCCACCGACTCGGAGGATATCCACATCTCCCCCGTCTCCCCTACGGGAACCTCCCGGCACGTCTTGGGGTCGATGACCCTGATCTGTTGAGGCAACCACACAGAACAGAACCAGACCCCAACCCACGCAGTAGTGGTTGCCGTCCGGGCTGACCAGTTATGTTAGAGCGAAATGGATGGGTCCAACGTTGATGTGGACGGACCTACCGGTGTGGACGTGTGGTAGCACTACTCACGTTGATGTGGCTGTTGGCTGAGGCGTGTACATCCCCGGACGCCTGCAGCCGCTCGTCGGATATGTCGCTCAGGCTCTCTCTTCCTCCCGGATTAGGGCTGAAGGACGCGCATCCGACGGTGTGCTCGGCGAGCCCGTACGCCGCGTTGGAGGCGTAGGCCGGGAGGCCCACGGCAGCAAAGGTTTCCGCGAAGTCGCGAACCTTGCAAGGTGCAAGTAGATCAAGATGATTGAATTGTTGTAGGGGCGTCGGGGATTCGGGTCATGCCGTTATGCGTTTATAGCTCCTTCCTATGCCGAAGAAGAAAGCTTTACGGCTTCAATCACGTCAATTTTGGGATACTGTATTTGGTGGTGATGGGCAGAGTCGGGACTCATGCAGAAGGTTACGACGAAGAAAGCTTAACGGCTTCAATCACGTCAAATTTGGGATACTGTATTTGGTGGTTATAGCCAGAGTCCCGACTGAAGCAGAAGGTTACAGTCGCGTGCATGTTGTCGGGCTCTGCCTGGCCCTACCCTTGTTCGTCTGGCCTTTCTGCAGTTGCCGTTGAAGGAAGTTTGTCGTCTTAGCAAGAAGTAGAACTCTGGTCAGGGTCGCTGTTGCTATTCTGTCCTAGAAAAACAACAACGACGACAGCGACAACAACGACAACGACAACGACAACGACAACAACTTCAACGACAACAACGATGTCAAGAACAGGTGGGTAAGATGTGACGCGAAGGGGCCCGGTCGAGTGAAACCATCATCGACACCCCCAACGGTCGGTCTGGCAATACCGGCCACACTCACAGTGCTAGCGCGGACAGGCTCGGCGGCGTTCTGCATGAACATGATGGGCCTTAGGTCCAGGTGAAGCGCGGCCCGGCTCTCCGGCGACATCTCTTTCCTATTTGTGGAGGAGTGGGGTGGCGAACGAGGGAGCGAAGGAGCGAGCGGATGCGTAGTTGTCGAGACGCCTCGGGCAGAAGAATCAATCTACAACGGGGCGGCGGACGAGAGAGTAAACGAGCGAGCGCATGCGCAAGTATCCGAACGGCTCGGGCAGAAGGAAAATCTGCAACCGGGGCGCGGACGAGAGAGCGAACGAGCGAACGGATGCGCAGTTGTCGAAACGCCTCGGGCACAAGAACAATCAATCTACAGTTCGGGGGAGACGGAGGGAAACAACACTCGCAACGATTCCGCCCGGTCGTGATGTAGACTACACTGGTCGAAACCAAGACATTTTCGGCAGACGCACTCCTCTACGAGCGTTCGAAGCGTGTGCTGCCGTGGATCTCCCCTCTAGGTTTCAGCTGAACGTCTCACCACTTCCGCACGCAGAGTCGAAACGCGAAGTCTGGAGCAGCGGTCATCTGCGACTTCTCCTTGGACATGAGCTCCAGCCACATCAGAGGCCGGCGCATGAAGGTGATAGGTGAGCAGTACGCCGCCGTCCATCCGGCGAGGAACGGCACCAGAGTTCCGTGTATAAGACCCATGTCGTGGAAGGCTGGCAGCCAAGAGAACCAGGTACGGTTGCCACCCGGGACCCCCCCTCGTTCGACGATTTGCTGCCGGTGAATTGGCAAAGGGGCGTATATTTATGTTCCGTGGGAAAGGAGTTTGTGAACCAGGGGCCGAACAACGAAGCTTCGATAGCTGCAAATTCGTCAGGGCTGCAGGAAACAACATCCAGGAGTCGGTCGATTGGTGGCACACCACGAGAACAGAATGGCGCATCTCCTGGTGTATTCTCCTTCACTGCTCGATTTCATGGGCCTTTCCTCGGAAATGATCAACATTGATAAGGTCGCTCCTTGTAACAACGCTGACACCGCCTACATATAGATGGCAAGCATTCACCACCGCACCCGATGTAGAGAGGCCATCGCAACATTGTTGAAAGTGACACAATACAATATCAGTGGACCCAGAGACGGCCCTTTGTCAATTGGAAACCAGCTTGCTCCCATTAATGTTAGATGGCTCAGGGGTCTTGTATTCCTCAATGTTCGGGCAAGGGGCCAGAAGATAAAGAGGATTCCACGACTACGAAGTACTTCATGCTACCGTAGTTGACAAGGTGCAGACCTTGGTTTCTCTCAATCTCTCACCGCATTCGAGGAATTGATGATGGCATCGATGTTGTGTGTGAGGTTGCCGTACGTGAGCATTACCCCCTTCGGATCCGAGGTGCTGCCCGAGGTGAACTGCAGGAAGGCGACGTCTTCCGGCTTGATAGTCGGGTCGTCGAAGCTCGGCCGCTGCATTTGGAAACTCGGCCGCTTAGTTCCGGCTTCAGCCGACTTGCTGCCACGACTCTTCCACTCAACGGCAGAGTAAGACAAGCCACTGGTGGGGATCGTCTCCTCCTTGACGTCAGGGCAGTGGTAGGGTAAGTTCGGCCAGCCGATTTTCCCTGTCGCCACCGCCCGCAGCTTCCACGCCAGGCGGAGCTTGTTGACGAGTGGGCAGACGAGAATCATGTTCGGCGTGCAACCTTCGACGATGAGTTGCAGCTTCTGGAGAGACTTCTTGAGCGTGGCTGGGTTGGGTGGGTACACCGGCACGGCGATGATGCCGGCTCTCAGGCAGCCGAGGAAGACCGCGAAGAAGCGAAGGCCGAAGTTGAACGCCAGCACCACTCGGTCGCCCTTGGTCAGGCCCCATTCTACTCGCAGGAGGTGCGCAATCTGAGGGGGGAAGGAGGAAAGCGTAGTGACGGCCGGCTTACTTCGAGCAATGGCTACCGAGAACGTTTGTATTCACGACAAAGAGCAGGAAAGTTCTATAGGTCCCCGTAAACAGCCCCCAGGGAAACTCCGTAATCTAGAGCAGCGTAGAGTTGTACCGAGAGCACAATCAAACGAAGCCGAACACATGGCCGTTTGTTTCGTTCGCACCAAACGCTCCGAATTAGTAGTCTTCGAGAGTTACTGGTCGACCGTAACTCCACCTGAAGCCCGACAAAACATCGCTTCCTAGAGGGGAGATAACGCCCCCCTCTCGGTCCATAGTATCTTGTCTGGTCCTATTATAGTATCTCTCTCGTCTACTGTATCTCTTCCTGTTGGGTAGTAGTTATTTTGGTCGTCGCCCATCACCTTCGCAAGTGGAAGGACTTATCGTATGTGTTGCGCACCTTGCTTGGGCTAGCCGGAAGCTATGCTAAGGACAGCAATACCATACCCTTGGGAACTTCGCGCAGACTCTGAGACTTGTATTTTTTGTTGTTGTCTTCACACTTGCGAGTACCAAATCAGCATCCATGTGTTTGCAAGTGAAAATCTCGCGCATGTGACGTCGGTGTGATTAGCATCGGCGAAGCCGTGAGTCTAGTCACCTCGCCGCTCGCCCCCCAGACACCGTGAAAGGTCCGGGTGGATTCGACTTGCCCCACACGGTTGTACCAGCGGGCGAAAACTCGATCTTCGGGTGTTTTCGCGACGGAGAGAGCGATCGCCTGGAGAAACGTATCCTGCGAGCTCCGCGCGGATGCCTGTGTGGAAGGGCAGAGCGGCCAAGTGAATATTCGTCTGTCCATAGGCCAGATGTCCTTTTTTCGAGGAAAACAAGATCATAAATGAGTGGTGGGAGCTGCGAGCGACTGAATATGCATGCAGTTGGTGACCACATCAACGTGAAACGCCTTCCGTGCTACTAGCGGCAGTCAGATCAACTAAATCCTTTTCGTCTGAGCGGCTAATCCCTTAGGCGCGACAACTGTACATCATATTCCTATTCGGTGCCGTCCACTCACGTGTTGGCCTGAGTCACGCCGACCGTGGTCATCGCTAGGGGCTGACTTCATCAAGTCTCCCTCGTCTCTTCGTCGCCGTCAGGTTTAGTTACACGTGAAACGGGACGAGGGTGTGCGCAGATACCGACACGTTCACACCGTTTGTACATCGTGTATTGTGTGAGAGTCAAGAGTACTAATGTAGGTCGCAGGCCTTAATCGAAGAAATTGCGGGATCGACAATGAAGCGAACGCGCACAACAATACATCTGATATTGATGCAGAAAACGACACGCCGCCACAGCGATGGCAAAAGAGTTAACGCTTTCACGCTGAGTCTTGCTAGGACGAATGAGCCTGCGCGTGGGAATAAACACCACCCGGGGGTCGAGTTAACTCTATCTGTCAGGAGAGTGTTGTGTTCGTTCACTATGGGCACAAGGAGCAGAGGTCAATGTTGCCGCCCGGGCTATCGCACACAGTATCACAGCCTTCCCGACGTCTATGATTTTTCTCGTTCTGAAGAAACTATCCACACCCGCTTCATCGCAGGCGATGTCGTAGAACCAACCGACTGGCTGGTGGGCAAGCACGATAAAACCGTTTCAAGCACGATCCAAGTGGAACGCTCGACAACTGATCCTGAGGGCAAGCGTGCGCGCTATGAATGCCACTGTCGTTCCGACCGTAGGTCGTACAGCCAATTAACACGATGGTGTCAGTTTTCACCCGTGTGTTGTACCGGACGGAGTGTTTTTGACCAATCGGCCAAACAATAATGCCAAACACCGTTATCAGAACGAGAAGGAAGATGCGTCACGGAATGATGTTGTTGAACCAATTGTGGATATCCGGGACGGGGGTAGTGAACGTCTGTAGGGGGGCCCGGAAGCAGGTGCCTGTTCGCCCCGGGTGACACAATCCATCCATTTGTGGTCACCGTGGGGAAAATCCCACAGAAAAAACGTTTTACGTTTCCAAGCACCCCGCTTAAGCTACCACGGTTGCTCGTGCTTCCATCATCTGAAAACGAAGGCCGTCCTGACTTTCTTATGTTGCAGCCCAAAGATCAAACATGTGTTTCTCTCCTGCGCATACTGAACGTGTATTATATTGTTTACTCTAAGCTCGTATACTGCAAGAAAGTGTCTCACTGCTTTCTCTCTGTTGTACGTGGGAAGATAAGCCGACATTGAGTGTGTGTACATAGGTTGTACACCTTGTACGCGGATCCACATTTAATCCAATGCGTCCCTTCGGACGAAAAAAATATGTGGATTGATGATTTGTCGGAACGTTCGCGTTCTCCTGCATTTTTTTCATACAGCATTTGGTCCGTTGTGCAGCCTAGCGAGGGCGAAAAAGCTACTCCAGGACTACTCTAACTATATAATAGGTTTGTTCATGTTGTCATCCCGCTTATTATTGTTGTTCTGTCTGGACGTCGGCCTTTACACCCTTCTTTTTGTGACGATTCTTGGACGCACCAGCCGGTATCACACACGAGGAAGGCCAAACAGGAGTGACTTTTTTTTTTTGCTCCGCCTTCTTCTCATTGCGGTGTGGTTGCGTTGGTTGTTGTCCTGAGAAGGATTCACCGTTCCAGACCTCCAAAATAGAACAAATCGTACTCCGGTCGCGAACTGACACCCCGGACTACACGTACAGAGTGCCAAGGACGACCGACGGTGTTTTTGGAGCAACAAACACACCAATCAAACGAGGGCGAAGCTTGTTTGTAGTCGGTTGATGATCGCATGGCGGATGATCTGATGGCTCAACACCAACTTTGTCTGCCAATTCTCGAATGCATTTCACCGAAAAAATCACACTCTAATGACGTGCGCTGGGAACCAGGACGCCCGGACGCCGTGTCTCTTGTGATTCTCGCTTCACACGAAGTGCCTACCGACAGGAGTGCTCATCACCACCAGTTGCTTGCTACCAGGCACGCGTTTTCATGCAGATTGTGTCTATGTCCCGTGTGCGTATTACTACATGTAGTTTCACATGTTTTACGCATACGTTCCAGCTGAAGAATCTCGAACCACCCCTACACAAGTGATGCTGCCATACGTGCATCGAATCCTGGCAAACGGTCTGTTGGGTTCGGTGGACGGAAGTGAATCTAATCCACTATTCATCAGAGCCAACAACCACGATCAATCATCACCATCTCACCTGACCGTTGATCGCCAGAAGATGTTGTTCGCGATACAGTCTTTGTCCAGACGCCCACCTGCCGTGACGTGTGTGTGCTGTCGGCGCAAATACGCTGCTGCTGGAAAAAAAATATTCTTGGACGTTCCCATTGTTGTGTCATTTTGTTCCGAAGTTTGGTGCGGGGGTCCGGGGGAAAACATAGCAGCAGCACAGTAGTATATGAGACGAACACAAGTACAGCCAGGTGGCTGCTCGGATCTATCCTGATACGGATGCGCTCGGCGTTCGTCCTTTCGCCAGCTACAAGAAGCTATATGTTTATATATCTTGCCCTCGATCTGAAAACAACACAGACGGGTAGATGATGCATGCATAGACTATGTACTATTGTATGGACAGTAGCCTATACTGCCTATCGTCAGGTAGGTATGGTCTACAATGTTCTACTGTATTCGCTCTCTGAGTTTGATGTATTCCAAGAAAATATGCTTTCGTACACAACATGCAGAAGACCACAGCACAGTGTAGCCTAGAGCTGTAGTCTATGCCACTTGACAACATTTGGTACGTGTCAGGGATGGCATTGATTGATTGGAACATCCTTGCTGGACCTCGTGGCTTACCTAGAATTGGTGTTGCCTTTAGGCGACGGCGTTAGTTTCCACCTGAAAACTTTCTCACCCATGCACCTTCGGCACAAGAACCGCAGACAGGTGGGCACGCTCAAATACATCAGATCAATCAAATATATAGTCTAGGCTAGTGTCCATTCGGTGCAATAATACTGGGTTCCCACGTTAAATTGACCCGGAAATTTTGGACTGAGATAAATTGACTTGACACGAAAAAAAGTGACGGTTGGCAAATTGACACGAAAAAAGGTAACGGTTGGTAAATTGACACGAAAAAATATTCCGCCGCACGTTGCCTGGCGAAGGCCAGCAGCGGCGCAGNATCGAAATTCACAGGTCAGTCGGAGTTGTGTGCGTTTGAGAACTCTGCGGTAGTTGCTGTATGCGACGGGCAGGGCGCGTCGGGGTTGTGCTACTGCTGTGGACAGGCTTCTCATCTCAGCACGTAGGAATCATACCCGTGTCCTGAGTATCACGGAGGTGCACATAGTTTCAGACAGCATCAATGATAGCGAAGCAGTTGATACAGCAGTTGACTATTGATGTGTTTTTGAGGTCATACCTGTTGTACTACAGCAGTCTACACGTGTAGCACA
>CACKRE030001075.1:44197-54439 GCA_902602495.3 Ectocarpus sp. CCAP 1310/34 | reverse complement strand
ATACCTCCTGACGTCCCCCATCTTAATCTAGACCGACTGTGTACCCTATCTGTGCCATACAGCAACACTCCTTAACATGTGTGTGTTTTCGTCCTATTTTTTATTATGGCGACAGTCCCCCCATTTTTCGTGGTGAGACATGTACGACACTTTTCAGCGTATGTAGAGTATTTCAATTTTCAGTGTATTTTTCGTACAACTACAACCATCCAGGGTCACACAGGAGGGGGTAAATAAACACCAGGGTTTCTTTCTTCTTTATTTTTCTTTTCATGCCCCACCTTCCTCCTGCGGTGCGTGCTGAATTTATATTTTTATCGCGAGAAGGGTCCAGCCGTTCCTTTCCCTCGTCAGCGGTGCTAACGTCGAAGTTTGGTACTCACGAGAGCTGTTTAGCTATATTTCGCTTTCACCCGTAAATTTCGTAATTTTTTCACCCCATGGGGATTCGAACTCACGACCTCTGCGACTAGCGGACTACGAGGATACCACTAGACCCCGGGGCGACCCGTGGATGTGTCAGTTATGGTTGGGATGGGCAAGACTATACTCTGAAAATACGTAATTTATGAGTTTCGTACCAAACCGCACACAAGCGGAGGAGTTACCCGACGTTGAAACTAGAAACCAAGACTAGAGGTCATAGATACCCGAAATGTAAGCCAAGTTCATCATGCGGATGATGCGGCAGTATTCAAGGAGCACCACAGCAAAAGTATGTCAGTTTGCGCGCCTACCTACAAAATGCCCCATCTTCTCTTCTTGCACTTTTCAGACTTTTCCCTTCGGTACGCAGTAGTCTATGGACGCATTAGCCGGGGTAACACAGGATGAAAATGGTGTTGTTCTACTTGATATCAATCACCATTAATTATTCATCTGTTTCTGCGCCAAAGTTCATCCTCTGTACATACCAATTGACCGGTGGCTTCAAAGGGTGCACAGCCGGCTTTCACTTCGCCATGAGGGTGTGTAGAAGAGACAGGCAGCCGCGGTGTATGTTGCCTGCGCTGCCGTTCAGGTCTTGCTTCGTGGGCGATATTACTGCTTGAGAGCAGCGCCCCAGGGCCCTCGATCGACGTGTCGTAAACACGATTGAATATTTCGGCACAAGTACCCATTGTAGGAAGTGTCGTGCACAGCAGTATTCACTGCTGTTGTTTATCCGATAGACAGTACCACTGATATTCAATAACTTTTAGGTAGTAAGTAGAAGCCAACGCGGTATTCACACCCTTTTGGGTGCTCTTGGTAATGGGAAGCCACTACACACTGAAGCCTTCAGATCAACATCGAACAACAAGCTCATTCACTCCAACCCGACCCCATCATAACAACGCGAAGATTCGGAACCCCCTGACCCAACTTCCCCCCAAGCCCTTCCGCCACACCACCACCCGCACCAAGCCCTCCCCCGCCAAGCGGGTGCGTTCGCCAAGCCTTTATTTCCTCCAAGACTCTGGCCTTTTCCTCCCGTACAACCGCCCTCGCTGCCCTAGCGCGGGCCTCCTCGGCCTCCCTCCGCTGCCCGGCCATGCACAGCCGTTTCATGCCGGGGTCGAGCCCGCCGCCTTCCTCAACGCCGGCGCCTACGGCAGCGCGCGCCGCCGCGCTCATACCGGGCACCCCAACTCTCGCCTGCTTGGTGATGGACAGCGTCCTGCCCGTGGGATTCCAGATCAATGACCCCGTGAACTGGGCGACGGCCATTGTGTCCCCCAGACGTACCACGCAAAGTTCCGCGTCGTCGTCGTCTCCTGCTTCTCGTGGAGGAGAAGGTTTCAAGGGCACGGGAGCTCCGCTGCCTGTCGGCTCGCACTTTTCTTCTTGCTGCCCCCCAGCGTGCAAGCTTCTGTCATTACTGCCTGCCTGATTGCTATCGCTGTGCTGTATCACCCAGGGGTGGGTGGCGAAGGAACGCTCGAAGTAGCAGGCGCCCGGCGCGAGCGATCTCCGCGGAACGCGCCTGCCGTCGTAGTCGATCCACGATACCTGGACAACGAGAGCGGCGAACGCAAAACGGTGAGTGAAAGTCATCAAAGTTATGGTCGTGTTGGCGTTCCACGGAGCACGAGTTTAAAACGACGAACGGCTAGGACCCACTCTCGACAACCACGGTCGTAGCTGCTGGGTCCCGTTTCGTGTGGTCGTTGAGGTGCTACCTTGTGGTACATACCACATGCCATCTTTGGATAAGTGGCACCCCGTGGGTGTCCCGGGGCGTGAGCACGAAGTGTTCCTTCTCCCCTGCGAGCACCACCGAAACTTAAGGGTGTACGCTACGAAACTTGAGGGTGTACGCAACGGCACAGACATCCTCGCTCCAAAGCTTCCAGTAGAAGCTAAATGTTCTTGCTGCGAGCAGATCCTAAATGAGTAACTATATGTCGTTGTTTGCGTTCCGCAAATACAGCAGAACCCAAAGCCTCGTACGGGGTTGCCAACTCCCTCATGAGGTTGCTCCACCTTCATCACCGCAGACTCGTGGTTGTTGCAGAACCAGATGAACACGGCAAGGTCATCCACTGCCGATGACTCGAGCCCCAGGGGAAACGTTGGCGGCTTCTCTTCCGCCTCATCCGCAGGAGTTGCAGCTGGCGCAAGGGTGGCCTGTCTCCTTGCTGGGTGTTTCCTCGCGGCCAATCCCTGGTCGTCGTCGTCAAAGATGCCTCCGCCTGTTTCAAACTCCCACCCTATTGCATTCCTCGCCCCTCCCTCCCCGAACCTAGGAGCACCACCTTTGCCCTCTCTGCTAGGCCAACCTAGACGATTTATTCCCGCTGCCAATCTTTCGCTTCCAGTGACTTCTTTCGGGGATCCAAATGCTGACATCGCCAGATCGGCTTCAGGTTGCCCTCCGCCTGTCTGCAGCTGGCCACCTCCTGCCGCGTGCGACGCTTGGTTTCGAGCGAACGAGGCCAGCTTCGGTCTGTCGCTCGACAAGGAGTACCTGAGGCTGTCTCTACTGCGAGCTAAAATTGTGGTCGTCTCCCGCCCGAGAGCTCCTTCTGGTTCGCTTTCCTCATATCCTTGCGACTTTGGCGATTTCGAGGCTTCAAATGGTCGCTGCCTTTCACTGCCTGAAGGGAACGTCCCCCTTACTCTCCCCCGCCCCTCGTTTCTTCGCCTCGAGTATACAGATGCCGGCGACCAGCCACGGGGCACCGTGCAGACGCCGTTAGCCTGGGGGGGTCCTAGAGCAGCTACCGCCTCCGGGGCATGCCGATCGAGAGCCCAGAGCACAAAGAGTCTATCCGGCTCTCGGCACGAGACGGCCTCTTCGAAGTCGGCCAGGGAACGAATTATCGCCGACTTGTGTGCTTCGGCACCGGAACCGCCGTCCATTGCGCTCGATCTCAGGGCGGGAACATCGAGGTTGCCGTAAATGTCGACGCCGTCTAGGACAACATGACCAGTCCCAGCTCCAGAGGCTGTGCTGGGACGAAGTGTGCCGTTTGCACTGGATTCATCCCAACCTCCCACTGCCACAATCAAGCACCCGGCAGAGAGTCGACCGTCAAGCTCAGCCTGTCCCGCCTGGAGCACTCGCCGGACCCGCACGATGCCCCTATCGCCGGGGTATTCCTCCAGTTCCACGCCCAGTGGCCCGGGCTCGAACTGCACCCGAAAAGCGTTACGCGAGGGTGCCGGTGTGCCGTCCTCGCGCTGAAAGATCATACGGGTGATTGCCATCTCGGCGGCAAGCTTTCCGTCGCCGATGCCAGGTTCGATGCATTCATCTTGTTTTTCGCCTTGAACGCCACCGTCGATGGTGCCGGACCACTCACTGGTGCGGGCCAGGAAAACGGTCAGACCGAGATATCCTTCTCTAACGTCCAGATAATGCCTCGAGTCTTCCGATATCAAGGAGGATGGCTTTGGCGGCCCTTGACTGCCATGTTGTAGTGCGCGGCAGAACATCTCTGAAGGAAGCAAGGTCTCGTGGTCAACACCTCTCGAGAACCCTTCTACAAAGACGTCGATGCAGCTTTCTTCATCCTCAGACAAAACATGAGTAGCAGAAGCATAATCTCCTGCTGGTGCACTCGTGCGATCTCTCCTGTGTTGAGTGTTGTAGCCGTTGAGTACCGTCACTACAGTAGGAATGGGAAGACCTTCCGCTGATCGTGCCTCACCCTGCAGTTCTTGGGCTCCCAGCCCTGAGTCTTGGCGTGGTACGACTCGAGAGATTCGCACTGGTTGCACCTTTCCTCTTTCCTCCTTGCCGATGGGGCTTGGGTCCAGCGCTGGATCATACAGACCCGATCGGTTGCGATCGACCGGCGCCGGGCATGGAAGTGAGGGTTCCACGCATGGCGGGATCGGCGGTAGGCTGCTGCCGCTTCCATCTCGCCTTGGTTTCCGACCCCCGATCGGTGGCAGGAGGTGACCAACATCCGAGGGTGTTGTCGGCGTGTGGTGTGTCCGCTTTGTCTGAGTGGTGCAAATGGTGCCGGGGCAGTGGAGACAGTAGGAAACAAGGATCGGGACCGAGCCTGGCAACGGCCACGTACAGCAAACACAGCTGTTTGCGCTCCGCACAACATGATCCTGCATACTGCAACCCCATATGCTACACTGCTTGTGTAGGAACATGTAATGCAGAGATGTTGAGCCAGCACCACTATGCAACGCGGGCGAAAATCGGGGTTGGTAAAGATCAGGGCAGCATGTATGTAGACCACAGTCAGTTCACAGCAGCATCAGTCCACAAGTCTAGTCTAGTCATCGTGTCAAGTTCAATGTCACGCAATCGAAACAACCTGCCTCACCTCCCATTGCTGATACGGCAAGCTCGTCTCCCGAAAGTGGTTGCTAGTCACATCAATACTAGCAACGACTGGGAGGAGGTTCTCCATGGCATTACCAAGCTTGGCAGAGGTACAAGTCCATGGTCCGTATGCCGATGATGTGAACCTACAGTAATGTTGCGGCGCAATTCAAAATTTGAAATAGATAATTGACGGTTACACACGTCGAAGTATCTCCGCGTTTCGTCGAACCGGTACGACAGCGAAGATGCTCGTAATATATCTCGAGTGGGTACCGTAGGTTGCATCAGATATCACACTTTCATTAGATACCACACCCCCTCAGAAAACGTACACAATACCACATCCGTGTGCTATTTCTTTCAATCCCGAAAAAAGTATCATTTTATCACACGGTGACACAAGATACCACACCCCTGAAGTTGGGCCGCATATTTCGACGGAGCCCCCGCCTATCACACGGTGTGACGTGAGGGATGAGATCACAAGCAACAACCTCCTCGCAATGGCCATGGAGGCCAACAATGCTGTGGAAGGTGGTGCAGTTAGCAACCCTGCTGAAAGCCTCGCGACTCAGACTGCAGTGGGTAAGACTCCAGCGGCGGCCCCACGCTCCATAGCGTCCTTCTTTGAACCCGCCCCGGGGGAACGTGGGGCAATAGGGCACGTACTGCTGAGGCCCGCCCAACAGAATCTACCGTTGCTGAGACTCCCACAGCACCGGCTGCGCCTGCCACAGCGGGTGCCGCTGAAGCCCGCGAAGCAGAACCTACTGTTGAGAGTCTCACAGCACCCACACCGGCACCCGAAAAGGCAGCTCTCTCGCCAATCACCAACACCCTGAGCGCGCCTACTGCTGAGAACCCTGCAGCAGCACCGCGCTGCGGGGAACCATCGTGCACCAACAAGCCCTTGTGGGCAGAGCCAGGGAAGGATATGCCGGAGTTTTGCGGCAGGCATGCGAAGTCTGGCGACGTCTACATCAATATAAGGTGTGCGCACAGCGTCTTGCAGTTTGCAGCACATAGGAATCTCATGGCTCAAGCAAACCAAAGAACAGGACGCGCCTGATTGCCTGATCAATTGTCAGATGGAAAAAATTAAGCGATTTTCACGTCGTGTCGTCGCGCTCGCCTCACTGTATTTTGACATGTACCATGGTACACATCATGTTTACTAGTTGTTCAAATATATCATTGTGTGTAGGCTCAATGATTACTTGCTCTCTCTTTCACACACACGACACGTTTCCGCATACCGTTTTTTCTGTGTGATGTTTTGGTGGGAAGACTGCGAAACCCGTACCCAACACGTGCAAATAAAAACATAACCTCGACAGCAGTTCATGCCTGTTTGTGTGAGAGCGAAATAGGCGACGTCAGCTGCTCACCCTCTGTATCTTGCAAGCGCGGACGCAATGACTCTCAACCTGGCGGGCGTTGTCAGAGCTATCCGCTAGCCATCGTGTTTTTGGTACGTTTGTCTGATGGTCGTTGGAGCGAGCGCATTGTTACAGACACAGCACTTAACGACACGTATGCTACATGTTTCGTTGCTTCCTCGAACTCATGCGCTTGTCAGGAACGTGCAGCTGCCTGAAGCACCGACGACAGCAGCCGCAGCGGCGCCCGTCGGCGACACCATGTTTCCTGGAGAGTCAGAGGAGTGGACAGATGGTTTCGGTGGGCGTCTCGACGGCACGCCGGCTGAGGGCAAGGGCAAGGCCAAGAGGAAAAGAGAGCCGCTGGAAGTGGAGCCACCGAACTTCCCCATGAAGTTTGGTGGTGGCCAGAAACGCAACCGGCACGATTTGGAACTCAAAGTAAACGCCATTTAAGTACGCGACCATGTACAGCCCGGGGGCGCAGGGGCCTAATGGCACCATCGGTGTGTCGTATGCGCAACGAGAAGATCACACTCTCAGCGTGGATAAAAGACAGAACGAAATACGAGAAGCAGCTGGACAAGGCAGACCAGCCCGGAGCGTAAAGTCGTTCAACACGGGGAGGGTTCGGTCAAACGCGGAGGCCGAGCTCAAACTTCTCGACTGGATCAACGATGTTTGTTCGGAAGCCATCTCTGCCCGCGTCTCTACAAGGATGATCAAGAACAAGGCGGTATCGCTTAACTCGCTTTGGTTCGGCCCGAGGCCTGCAGCGAACGACCTGGAGGGCAGAATAAAGTACCGCAACAAGCAAACTCACTGGTGCAGGAGGTTTCTCAAGAACCGGTTGTCATTCCGGGCGGTTACCAGGTAAGGCCAAAACATCCCTTTCGGGTGGCCTGCGATTGCCATGAAAGCCGTCAAGGAATTGAGGGCGCTTCGTCACGGAGGAATCGACGGTGGGGGAGGATGAGGCACGGGGGGGGCAGCGGGCAGTGCGCCTTCGAAGCCACCTCTGTTGTTCAAGGAGGAGCAGAGCTACAGCATGGTTGAAACTGCTGTGTGGATGGAGGTCGCTGGCACGTCGACCGTGGCGGTGAGTACAAATAGTGTTGCTTTAAATCATGTGCCTGTCGTCGTTTCTGGGCATTCCGTGCAAACAGTGGGCATTTTGATGCCATATTTCTTGCCGTATACCTACTCAGTGTCCAGCCAGTATGGCTAGACGACGCTGGTATTGTGCTTATGCCGCGTTAGAAGAATTTTCGTATCATTCGCTTCCATCATCACTGTACTGCAAAACTGACATGTTTGTGCTTGAAGAGCTGTCATCCTCATCTACAAAATGGACTTTTTTCGTCGCCTCTGCTGCCTCTATTGCTTTTTGCTTTTTATTTTTGTCGTTCGCAGCACACCGGTCAGAAAGAGGTGGCCATCAAAACCGGTGGAAAGGAAAAGTTGCGGATCACTGCTGTGCTTGCAGCAAATATGAAGGGCGGCAAACTCCCGCCGCTGCTCATCTTCAAGGGCAAGCCCACGGCGCCGGGAAAACCCCTCGCTGCAAACAGCGTCGAACGAGAGTTTATGGTGGACAAGGACAAGAAGGGGGTAGCATACCCTCAGAGCGTTGTGTACGCCGTGGACGACAAGGCGTGGCCACCGCAGCGCGTCTTCAGAGATGTTTGGCTCCCCCAAGTATGGAACCGGCGCCCGGGTCGTGAGGGGGTCCTGGGCAACTACCGTCAGCCGGACACGCTGCTATCGTGGGACGATTACACCGTGCACAAGACAGCCCTGTGCAAGGAAGCGATGGACAAGTCCAACACAACGCTGTTTTTCGTCCCCGGAGGCCCAACGCCCAAGATCCAGCCTTGCGATGGACTTATCAACAAACTCTTAAAGTCCAACATGTCCAGGCTGTACGACGACCACATGGCCTCCACCGACGCCGTGCGCAACGACCGCGGCTACCCGGAGCCCCCATCGAGGGGAATGCTCGCGCAGTGGGTGAAGAAAGCGTGGGATAAAGTGGACCTTGAGAGCATCCGTTCGAGCTGGAGGAAGGCTGGCATGACCCTTGCCTTCGATGGGTCTGAAGACGAGGCGTGGGCCAACAAGGAGCTCAACTCCGACGCCCAAGGGAAACCACTTCGTGCAGACGGCGACGCGGCTGCTGCCGGCGTAGAGGAGGCTGGCCCATCGGAGGAGGGGAAGACGATGGCAGACTTGTTGGAGGTGTTGGAAATCGACGACGATGACAGCACGGGAGATGGCGAAGGCATCGATGACCCGGGGGTTGAGGTCATGGCAGACTTGCCGGGGGCGGACGTTGTTGCATAGACTGAGCGTCTTGTCTGGTATCTACCTACCGTGGTTGCATACCATGGTCAAGTCAACCAAAGCTGCGATTCCATCCAATTTGTCCGGTGTTCCATATGTTGTGGTAGTCGCTTGTCCTCTTTGGATGTTGTTTCTAGCTTTGGTTGAGATATAGCTGGCACTTGCTTGCGTCCTGTGTAGTTCCAACTTGAGTGGTGAACGCGAGTCTTGCAAGTCGTTGCGTCGTCCAGGTACCTGTCTGTTTGCTGTCATTGTGTCGCACACAACACCGGCACAACCGCTATGAGGCATCGGTACTACGTGTTCGTTGTGTATGCGGAGAATTTCCAAAGGATACTGCGACAATGCACGTGGGAAAGCATGTACGTGATGGAGTGGCGTGAGCCACCCTAGCTAACACACCTGTTTTACACCCCTTCACGCCCTTTGTAGGTGGGTGCCTCCTTTGAGCTGCATCACTCGGGTGACATTATTATCACATCCCCGTAAGTAGGGTCCTGTGAGCGCACTGCAACCACACGGGCGACATGATCACACCCCCGGCAGGCCGGGTCCTGCGTGCGCGCTTCATAACACGGGTGAAGATATCACACCCGATTGTTGTCACGCCCCCTCGTCATCACACCCCCTTGTTGTCACACCCCTTGTAAGCCGGGTCCTGTGAGCGCGCTTCATCACACGGGCCACGGTATCACACCCCATTGTTATCACACCCCCTGTTGGTGGGGCTCTGTGAGTGCACGTTATCACACGGGTGACATAAGATATCACACCCCCTACAGAATACCACACCCCTGTGATAAGTTTTGTCCCCCCGAAAATGTTATCGCACGGGTGTGGTATCTTATGCAACCTACGGTAGTCTAGTCTTTCTGTGTTTTTATAATTTTTTTAATTTTCTTGATATCACACAACAAATCCATCTCTTATCTATAGAAATAAGTCTGTTTGTAATTATTAGACTATGTTTCCTACGATGCTACACTAGACTATATGTTCTTACCTACGTTTGAGCGCGGAAAAATAATGATGTAATCAAACACCCATAACAACACTTTAAGAGAACAACAACATAGTCTAGAAGAGACAAAGAAAGGGCCGTACGTAGCTCCGCTAGAACCGTCATGCGAGATAAAGGGGAGCCGCACCACCGTTTGCCAAGCAAGCATCGGGTACAAGGAGCTCATCAACCTCCCGAGATAAAGGGGAGTCGCACCATCGTTTGCCAAGCAAGCATCGGGTACAAGGAGCTAATCAACCTCCGCCCACTCGATGCCCTGTCAGTATCCTGGCAACCTGCAGTTCAGCTGCCATTTTGAAAGGTGTGTGGCTGCCTTCTACCGTCTCTATTGTGCCGACTCCAGAAAATTGAGTCGTGTTTGTGTGTGTGTGTGTTCGTCCTATATATTGTGGCGACAGTCCCCCCATTCATTTTTCGTGGTGAGACGTGTACACTTTTCAGCGTATGTATATGTAGAGTACTACAATTTTCAGTGTATTTTACAACTACAACCATCCGGGTCACGCAGGAGAGGGTACACACCAGGGCTTTTTCTTCCGGATTTGTCTATTTACGCCACCGGTGGCGCAATTTCTTATATGCGCCACCGCTCTTATCTCCGCCCACAGAGCTTCAATTGGCACAAACTAAAAATTGTGGTGTAGCTATGACCCATAGCAATCATACAAGCCAACTTGAAGCAAAATCCATTCGGTCGTTGGAAAGTTATGCTCGAAAAAGGGGGC
>CACKRE030001075.1:12984-43355 GCA_902602495.3 Ectocarpus sp. CCAP 1310/34 | reverse complement strand
CTCTCGGTTTCCAACAGCGCCTGCATCGCAATTTGCGTGAGGTTCTCCTTGTCTACCACCACTATGAATGCCAGCTTGTGGCTATACCTGGTGGGGGCAGACGTAAGACAGCGGCACAAAGCACCAACGTCGGGCATGGCGCGCCGTGGTGGTGGAGGGGGGGGGCATGACGTCACACAGCGGTACAAAGCACAACCGTCGGGCATGGCGCGCCGGTGACAGCGCTGTCCACGCACAGCAACAAGCTACCTCACGGCACGGCACTGTTCGGACCAGGTCGGGTGCTAAAGGGAGCATAAAACACAGCATGCCCGACACGCTATAGCAGCACTCACTTGCTGGTGTTGAATGTGGTGTCTGATACGATGATGGGAAAGTATTTCTCCGTGTTGCGCCGCTGCTCCTCGTGTGCCCAAGCAATGTCCGTCAGGCGGTTCTCCTCGTCGAGCTTGAAGTTCTTGAAAGCGCCGTCCTCCTCGAGCTGGTGAAGCAACTGCTGGGCGTCGTTCAAACCACCGCGGCTGTTCTGCTTGTCCTTGTCGAACTGCGCCCTCATGAGACGCAGCTACCGCCCAACACGCACGATCACAGGGGATGTGGTTGGCTTCACGACACTTCCAAAGTCAATCGAAGGTAGGCATTTCGGACGCCAACATGCTCAAACGACGTTAACATTATGGTCACGGCGCTACGTATGGGACGCGTTGAAAGCCATTGCCGCCGGAGTGTATACCGTGATACTCCTCGGACTTAATGTACTACCCCGCCCTACCCTTCTGTCTGTCGCGTCAAGAGCTAAACCCCTCCCTAGCTCACCATCTGTTTTCCTTTGTCTCCCAGTCTCTTTCCCGTTTCTTGCAGGTATTTGTAGATCTCCGCCGTTTTGATGCCTTTCTCGTGCATCTTCTTGATGTTGGCGGATTCTGCTTCGAGATCCTCCCTGGTCATCTCGTTATCGATAACGCGCGGGGGGTCGTGCTCGATTCCTTCCGAACCCTGGTACGTGTGCCGCAGGCAAACGTCCTGCTTCGTTGGGGAACAAGGACGTGGGCACGCCACGAGTGTTTGCGGGCAAGCGCAGGAGGTCACAAGAGGCATAACACTTTGTCACACGGAACGACGCACGCTCCTCTGCCTGCCGTCCTACGCGCTGAGGAAGCTTGCCTTGCGACTGGCTCTGGTTCACGCCAAAAAACACAACACAACTTCCACGCGAAAGTACTGAATTGCCATGAGTCAAACCCTTTTGCACTAACGCTAACACACCTTTCCAAGGCTCGGCGCATCGCTGTTGGCGCCCCAGTACAGGGAAAGCCCCCACTTGCATCCGAACTACCATTCATTGTGGATTGAGAAACAGCGCGCACAAGAGGAAGCAAGGCATTAGTCACAAACGCCTGTCTGTGCCGGTGGCGAGGCGTTTTCCGTTCAAATCATTGCGGAAGGACTTGAAGCAAAGATCACAAAACGCACCGCACGACAACCCCCGCACGCACCAACTGTCGATACGTGCAAAACAACGCGCGCATCTTGTCGCGATCCTAACAAATACTGCGGCGCAGACAAGGCGCAGGAGGTATGGTCGATGGAGCGCGCGGTTGGAACGAAGCAATGCAAGACAGAGGCGGCAAAACCCGCAGCAAAACACTGAAACTCCCTGGCTATAAGCTCTGCATACGGGTGGATTGGCAGAGAGTGCGGCCCACATGCAAAAACAGCACACAATAGCCACCGCCGACCTAGGCTGATTCACACAACAGCCATTCCGCAAAGGGTGGAAAATCGTGGATGATTCCCCGACTTCTATACGCACACTCCATGCCGTATGCAGCTTGCAACCTTGACTACCTGTCCCAGCATGTACACCAAACGAAGGACAACAGCACTTTTACCCGCGAACCTCATGTCAATTCAGTCCACCTCGAGCAACCATGAGGAAATGTGCACGCGGTCATGGCTGCGTCGGGCAGAAAATCAGAAAACAAGTACCTTCTTGTTAGATGTCTTCTTGCGAGCGTGGACATCCGCGGTTATTGCGGTCTCTCTGGGTTGCCCCGAATGGATACACTTGATCTGCACGCAGTTGTATCTGTTGCGCCTCCCGGACGTCGACTTGGAGGCCTTCGTGAAGAGCTGGGCGGTGGCAAACACTTTCGGCGGTGAATATTTGTATGTATGTGGAACAACGGGTTCACATGTCACTTGTTTGTTGTATCGTCGAGTGTACCTAGCGGCTTTGTGACCACGGCCTCCCATGGATCTTTTGGAATAGAGACCGAATCGAGAGCTAATGTGGCGAAGAAGCAAACAAATACTTCGTAAACAACATCGCTATCGCTGGGCTTTCAGTCGGCCAGCCTAACAAACCGAGCCTATAGCCAGGTGCATCGTGCATCAAGAGTGCCGTTTTCGGTGGAACGCACCTTCCCGCACACCAACGCAGAGCTGCATGCCAGGGAAGGGGAAGGAGTCACGACGGGGAAGAAGGGTACATTGTCATCCTTTCGCAAAAAGCTGTTCCATAGCTCACCTTCGATTTTTTGTTCATCTGCAGAGCGTATCCGCATCCGACGGCCTCCTCGCCCATCTCAAACGCTTTCCGCCATGTTTTGTCCCCGTACTCTCCTGACCCGTCTTCGAGGTTGGGAAACACCAGGCCGTTGAGTCGTTCGTGAAGCTTCAAGATCTCCTCTGTGCAAACGCCATACATAAATGGGCCGAGGGAAACGAAGTTCGACGTTGTTAGCCATCCGCCGTCAAACTAGAGACAAACCTCATGCCAACATGACCGAGACGATGCAGCGATGCGTAGTGTAAGATAAAGTTCACCATTATAGTCCAGACTAGTCAGCGATAAAGTTTCACCATTAGACTAGTCAGCGCTGACTAGTCTAATGGTGNCGTTCGTGAAGCTTCAAGATCTCCTCTGTGCAAACGCCATACATAAATGGGCCGAGGGAAACGAAGTTCGACGTTGTTAGCCGTCCGCCGTCAAACTAGAGACAAACCTCATGCCAACATGACCGAGACGATGCAGCGATGCGTAGTGTAAGATAAAGTTCACCATTATAGTCCAGACTAGTCAGCGATAAAGTTTCACCATTAGACTAGTCAGCGCTGACTAGTCTAATGGTGTAACTTTATCTTACAAAAGATACACGCTCAGCTCATTAGCACCCGGCTGGATCACTTGGGTCTATGGCTTGTTGAGAGCAGGGATCTCCGGGGCCGGACCCCTCGCCAGGCGCTGATATTAGTTGTAGGTGCACTTTTTTTTGTAATGAAAAGTGATCCAGCCGGTATTCGAACCCGTGCGTGAAACTTTTGCCGCCATTTATTATTTCATTTGTCTATTTAGTCAGTGCTGACTTGTTTTACGGTGTAACTTTATCTTACACGTACGAATGAAATCATGATACGTACGCCACATACTTCCACACTTGCAGACCTGGCGCAAACGGCGGGGGCTGCACCCGCTGGAGGCGATACGTTTGTGTCGACCGCCAGCTGCAGGTCGATACGAGCTGAGTTTCCGCTCGGCGTGGTGTCGCGCCTAATTTCATCTTCGCCACCAACGTCCAACACGGCTTCCTCCTCCTCCGTGCAAACGTCATGTGTCCCGCTGGAGGTCTCCGTGGAAAGCACCTCCTGCAGCGACGCGCCGAGGTCTCCAGCGAATCCAGCAACGTCGTCAATACTAACGTCGTCAAAACTTTCGTCGTGAAGAGCACTGGCAGACGCAGGAGAAGTCTCCGCACCAGAAGCAGCTGCCTCCATCCTACTTGAGTCCTGGACAGGTTCTTGTCAGCCGTCAGAGCCGTCGCCGGTGCGTGCGGTGGGCGTGGTGTGTTGTGTACGCGGTGGTGTGTTGTGCGGGCCGTGGGGAATTCAAAATTCAAAATGGGTTCTGTAAGGATGGTTCTGGAGGCGTTTTTAACTTGTGCACGGAAAGTCGCACATGTACCGGGGTATTAACGCGCCCTTAATCATCCAGCAAATGTATCCAACACCAATGTTCGCAGACCCACGAAGAGGTATACCCAGCGGCGTCAACAATTTTTTTCATGTACCCACTTATGTCTTTATTTTGACCCACTTTTGTCCAAATTGTACCCACTTGTGTCCACTTACGGACGGCGGAAATCGAGCGGAAATCGACCTCCACGTCACCGCACGGCACAACATCGATAGCCTCGGAACGTCTCCGAACCTCCCAACTCCGTATCCATGGCATCTTCCCTATCCATGGCTGCCGACTGCGGACCGACTGCGGAGGAACATGTCAGAAACATTCCAGGCCCCTTCGGTACCGGCACGGGAGTATACCAGGCACGGGAAGATGCTCACGGCAAGCCCGGCAACAAGCAACGCACTAACGGCACGCCACAAATAAATGTGTGGCACACAACGGACAACCTGCCCGACCTTGGGGGTGCTCACAACCTACCCCCAAGGTGACCTTTGGCCACCAGTGTAGCTATTGGCAGGGGCGTTACACCTGACGGGAATACCACCGCAAGCACGGGATTGTTCCGTCGATGACTTCCAAGTTTCATCGTACCCGAAGAGCCAAAGAGATGCACCACCATGGTGCACTACAGAGTAGTATCCTGTCAGACAAATCACCCCTAAAATCTGTCCTTTCTAGATCTCCGACATCAAGAGTGGACGCCAATTTGGATAATAAGTGGATGATGGATACACCTTGATCATGTGTACAGCGCCTGTATCTTCGCAGGTAGTGGGATGGAAATGGTCCAGATGGTAGCAGAGGGAGTTACATGTAATTCTGCGCTGTCGAGACCATAAGTTGGTGCTAAAAAGCAAGACCTTCAGGTACCCAACAGTCAGATGTCAACCACCGAGTATCCTGGCAGACCCTGGGAACCACATCATAACAATTGTCATACCAAAGCAGCTCTACCAAAGAGATGGCGCGGACAAAAGGATACCATGACGACCCAAATGATGATCCCGAGAGAGTAACAACCATAGACATAACTAGTAATATTACCGAATTGGACTCTTCCCAATCGGTGGAGATTTACCGAAAGCTCGGTGCACAGATGCGTTCACTACGAGGCGAGTCTGCCGTGTGTTCTGCTCGATTCAGCCGTCACGGCGCGCCATTCACGACTTCCAGATTCGCTCTGCGCGCTGCGGTATCGCTGAACAAAGCTGGGTTGCGGGGGGTCGCCCGTTCATTTCGCAAGACACTCGCTTTCGAATCTTCGGAGGGGTTGCTGGAAACGTGGACTTTTTTTTGTGCTCGCTCGCGCAGATACATAAGCGCTTTTTTCTTGCAGCATGTGGCTTGCCAGAGTGTTTGGGTACAAGCGCGCCGCCTGCGGCCTCGAGCTTCGACGTGGTGGCAGAGTTTCGTCCGCCTGAAGTCGTCGACCGGAATTTCCGGTGACGTCACACATACTTTCGCCAACATAAGGGTTCCGTCTCTTTGGCTGAACGTCGGAAATCGGCCCAGCCGCGCGTGTTCAGCCCACAGGAATACGTTTTTAAAAAAAATTGGGTGTGGCGTGCTACTTTTCTGCGCCGGTGCCATCCCGCACCCTTTGGGCTACGGAGTACATCTCCGTGCTGAGCTTTCGTGTGGGTGTGTTTGGGTCCGGTGCTGGATCTTCACGCATGGAATGCGGAGAGTCATTCAAAATTTTAGGCGGGTGTCGACTGCAAAGAGCACGCTTTATGGGAATTCGGTTCTTCTCATGGAATAGTGCCTGTTCCGATGCGGCGTAACCTCAGGTGCGGCGTAACTACATGTAACGCATTGTCTGAATTTGATCGCGGATAATTTGAATTTTGACGTGTTATCACTGTATCTGCTGCTCGGAATGCGGCGAAACGGAGCCTTGATTGTTGACGGACTCTCGATTAATTTGATGTTTGGGGCGTGCCTTGACTGTAAGTAACGTTTCATCTTCGTGCGCGTTCTAAGCATAAATATCAGCTATGAAGAAGCATAAATATCTGCTGCTCTGAATGCGGCCTAATTGCTGAATAAAACGTAACGCTTCGTCTTTATCACGAAGAACGGATGGGTCGCCCCGCCCCCACTAAATCATTCCCTCCAGCTTCCACCTTTACTACAAGTTTCGCACCCCGGAGTGAAAATGTTCTCTGGGTCTCCTGCCAAAAAGATCAAATCTTCCTCCTCAACCTCGAAGCGTAAGTTTATAGCCGGCAATCCTCTTTGGCCTTGCCCAAGCATCGTCTGCGTTCCCGGACTTCTGAAGGCGGTCCCCAAAACCAACGGAGGCCTTTTTTCGCCGTGCGATCAGAAGGACTCCCAAGACTCCACCACCTGCCAGGTTTCCTGCTCTATACTCAGCGCTCGCGGGTCTGACCCTCCTATCTGCCAGCTCTGCTTGACTTCCGTTGGAGGAACTCCGTCTCTCGGTGTGCTTTCGGGGGAGAAGAACTCTCAGGGCCGCGACGGTAAGCAACTCTCAACTCGCGCGCTGTTAACTTTTCTTCGTCATAGCGTGACGCGCACGGAGTCGTAGCAGGGCACGAAGTGTCACCACCTTCATATCGTAGGGCCACCACTTGCACCTCTCAACTGGCTCGCTGTAAATCCATCTGCGTCATATCGCGACGCGTCGCTTTGACTGTACTCGATGCAATTCAATTTTATGTATCAACCTTTCGGCCCTCCTCGGTGCAATCACATGTGTCACTCATGTAAATCCGGGTTTGTTTTCTGTTTGATCGAAATAATGTTGGGCACGAAGTGTCACCACCTTCATATCGTAGGGCCACCACTTGCACCTCTCAACTGGCTCGCTGTAAATACATCTGCGTCATATCGCGACGCGCCGCCCGCTTTGACTGTACTCGATGCAATTCAATTTTATGTATCCACCTTTCGGCCCTCCTCGGTGCAATCACATGTGTCCCTCATGTAAATCCGGGTTTGTTTTCTGTTTGATCGAAATTATGTTCCTCTACGCTACCTTCAACGCAGAGTGGCTGAATATTCACGCCTGTTGGACGATCTGCTGCGGGGCGAAGACCTCCGACGGAGAAAAATACAAGAACGCCACGCTCGCCACCGGCGACATCGTTGGGGTATGTATGTTCTGCTGTACTTCATGTCGTAACTTTAATGAGCTTGCGATTTGAAATAACGTCGTCAACTTCAACACGAACCTCAAAACATTAATCTGTTTCTTGCCCCCTTTTTCGCGTATTATTAACCGGTAACAGCGCGCCTGCAAGTGCTCAAACCCGGCATCCGACGTTGAGGACATCACCCACGGCTGCACCGGCGAAATCGAGGAAGGAGACTACGTCGTCAAGGACTGGATCGACCCACCGCTTCACCTTCACTGCGCCAAGCGACTGTGGCGCGCCAAGGTCGACGAGATCCTCACTTCCAAACAAAACCTCAAGGACATCGGCACGACCGCCCAGAAGGAAAGCGCGCAGCCTTCGGCGCCGGCCATCGACCTCTAAAGTAAGATCGATTCAATAGAACAAATTTTAACTTCAGCCTGCATTCTTGCGTGCCATCTGTATTTACATATATATTAAATTTGCCGTCCGCCAAGTGCATTTTAATTGTAATTTTATTCTCAATTTTATGCTCCATATTTTATTACCCCACCCCTCACAAGCCATAAGCGGATGCGTCCACCTCAAGTGCCTTCACGGCAAGAGCCAGACTCTCGTGTTACACGATCGTCGTCTCGGCGACAGTCACAGCAAAATCGGCGACAAACGCGTTCTGCTTCACGGGCAACCTCAGCTGCACGTCAATCTTTGGCACGACAGACTGCACGTAGAGAACATATTGTGCAACAAAACCGAAGACAAAACTCTCTTCGTCCCAGACCACCTAGACGGCCACCATACTGTGCAGACGATACCGATGACAGCGATGACTGCGAAATTACAGACGCAGATCGTAATACAAACAACGATAGGGAGGACGAAAACGACAACGACCTTCGAACAATTCAGAACCATTTCAACCGAATGCGTAATCGGGCACCTAGACGCCCTTCAAATGCAATACACCGTGACGCTAGTGATGATGACGACAGCAGTGGAGACAGCGACAACAGCAATGCCGACAACAACGCTTATGGCATACAGCCTTTCAACTGTCTTCACCCCAATTACCCTGAAACCCCACACCAATTTAACCAACCGTTCCTCGAACACGAAAGCAATCACGTCTGTAAACACTGCGACGCAATTTTATGGAAAGAAGAAAAGCACACGTACAACTGCTGTAACCGCGGCCGATCTGCAATGCCGCGTCTTCGTCCAATTCCTTCCGAACTACTAACTGTGTTCGGCTCAGCCAGATTCCGTTCAGCACAAAGACGATACAACAGCCTGTTTGCATTTACTGGGTTAGGAGCAGGAGGAATTGAAAAGCGTAGTTGGACTCAGCCTTCTGCTCCCTCCATGCTGACCCTTCACGGACGAGCGTACCACAGGATATTTGATTTGCAGGAGCAGTACACGGACATGAACGTGACAAACAACGCCAGATTTTATATCTACGACTCAGAATTCAATTCCCAATCAGCGTCACAACACCTTGACAGTCAAATATCTAATACTCTGCGCCAACACGTCAACACCAACATTCCATGGGCGACACAATACCGTTCAGCCGTTAGCATCATAAATCAGACACCCGACGACAGTTCCGACAAACCGTACATCGAGTTTGCCCAAGTGAGTCGTGCAAATGACGGACCAGTTGTAGGTGACGCCATATGCGCCCCAGAGATTGCTGCATTGGTTTACAACTCAAACACACAGAACAACGGACCACGCACCGTTGTGACATACCCAAGAAACAGTCCCGACAACAAACCAAGATTCTTGCCGCTTTGGAGTGCTGGATACGAAACTCTTCAGTTTCCCATGTTGATGCTGCACGGAGAGGCAGGTTGGAGTAAAGGAAACCAAGAGGAAAACCCTCCGTATAAATCAAAAACAATGAACAAGACAAATGACGCGCATGTCACTTTCCCCTTCTATTGCCGGCAACGACTGCTTTGCGAACCGATTTTTAAACGAAACTGTCGCATCACTCAAGAATGGGCTTGCGACTCCTTGAGTAGAATGGAGGAGGAGCGGTTAACTTTTGTTGAGCACGGCCCTCTACAACGCAGACTCGCCACAGATCGATCCATTCGACAGAGTTCCTCAGACTCACAGCCAGGAAAACTGCTTCCAGCAAGTCACCCAGGATCCATGAGCAAACGCAAGTCTGACACAGAAGATGCGTTGGCAATTGTCAATAGAAGAGGAAAGCCTCACTTATTCATTACCGTGACGTTCAACGCAGACTGGAAAGAGGTGAAAGACAACCTTTTGAACGGACAAAGCGCATATGACCGTCCAGACTTATGTTGTCGGGTTTTCAAGGTGAAGCTGAATGCCTTGATGAAAGAATTAAAGAGCGGAAGGGTTTTTGGAGAATATGACAGCCATTTAAGTGTAATCGAATTCCAAAAAAGAGGGTACCCACACGCCCACATCCTCATGACGTTTAAAAATGGAGGACCCGACCAATTATACCAGATGGATGAATGGGTATGGGCCCAACTTCCCAGCCCCGAACTTGCAAACGGCATTCTCCGAGAAAAGGTACTAAAGTACATGATTCACAAGCCGTGCGGAACACACAACGTCAACTCTCCATGCATGGAAACCAACCGCGACACCAACAGAAGACAATGTAATAAACACTATCCTCAGCCTTTCAGAAGCACGGCAACAATCAACGACCGATCAGGGCGTGCGGAATATAAGCGAACCGACAACGGAGACAACCCTACCATACGCGTAAGAGTTGACGGTAAATGGCAAGATGTCAAAATCGGCAATGAGTGGGTCGTACCCTACAACCCGTACTTACTATTGATGTTTGATTGTCACATATGTGTGGACGTTGTGACTGCCACCTCATGCGTAAAATACCTGTTCAAATACGTACACAAAGGTGCCGATTACGCAAAAGCTAGAATCCAAGGTATTACCAGCGAGATAGAGCAGTACCGTAAAACTCGATACATCTCTGCAGCCGAAGCTACATGGAGACTGCTAGGATTTCAAATGGTCAGTAGGTTTCCTGCAGTCACAAAGGTGCACGCGCACTTAGAGGGCGACCAGTACGTCACATACCCCGATGATGCAACCCCAGAGCAGCGCCTTCAAATTGCCGAAGACTCTCCTTCTGCTCTAATGACATACTTCAAAAGACCGACAGACGACGTGTTCACACCGCAAACGCTACTAGACTACTATGAAAAAAACACCGTCACCAAACCCAAAAAGGGACAAGAAAAGCCTACATCTGCGCCTCCAGGAAAGTTCTTAGACACCTACGGCAATATCATTTCATGTAGATCTGAACGTAACCAACATGTATGTCGAATTGTCTTCCAGAGCCCTGCGGTTGGAGACTTATTCTACCTACGTCTACTGTTGCACACAATACCGGGAAGATCTTTCAACGACCTGCTTCTCGAGCCTCAGCCCAACTCCATTCCATTTCAACACGCAACCTTCCACGACGCTGCGAGAGCAAGAGGATTGGTGACTGGTGACGAGGAATACACAATTTGCATGGAGGAAGCAGCCTCTTTCCAAGTGGCAAACCAACTTCGCGCTCTATTCGTGACCCTTATCTTAGACGGTGGTTCAGCACCAAAATTGTGGTCAGAATTTGAACCGAATTTGATCGAAGATTTTGCCCTAATCATGACACAAGAAGAAGCCATCCAAGCAGCACTTTGCGAAATCGACTTGAAGCTTCAGTTGCACGGGAAAAACAATGAGCAAGTCAACCTTCCTGCGGCTCGCCACTCAAGGACCGAACTCGAAAGAATGAAAGAATCTTTTGACGTAAACACGTGCAAAGAATACGCAGACACTCACGAGCGAAATCTCACTGTAGAACAATACCACGTTTACAACACAGTTATAGCCTCTGTCAACAATGAACTAGGCAAACCTTTCATGATTGATGCACCCGCAGGCACAGGAAAGACGTACACGGAAAAATGCCTAGCTGCAAAACTACGAGGCGAAGGGAAAACAGTATTGATTGTCGCCTCCACTGGAATCGCCGCGCTGCAGCTAACGGGAGGTTGGACAGCTCACTCAATGTTTAAACTCCCAATGGACGAAAACATGTCTCCTTCCTGCGTCTGTAACATAAACGCCCAAACACAAAGAGCTGAGTTAATACGCCATGCAGACCTCATCATATGGGATGAACTACCGATGACTCATCGTTACTGCGTTGAAGCTCTAAATAGAACCCTCAAAGACCTCATGCGAAACGATTTACTTTTCGGTGGCAAAACCATCCTGTTCTCAGGTGATTGGAGACAGACTGGACCTATCGTTAAATTTGGATCTCCCACAGACACCGTAGACGCCGCAGTGATATCAAGCCAACTATGGAACAGTATCAGTCGCCTCAGGCTTACCAAGTCTCAAAGAGATAAAGACGACCCAGCGTACGCCTCTTTTGTCAGAAAAATTGGTGAAGACAAAATACCGTCCACATCCATGCCTGACGGAACCAACCTTATCCCCCTCAATAACCACTCTACAGACTGCCCTGACAAATTTCACCTGCAATATAAAACCGACTTCAACGAATTGGTGCATTTCGTTTACCCCAACATGTCCGACGACGCAACCACATGGAGCGATCGCGCCATCTTAGCCACAACCAACAACGCTATTGATCGATCAAACCAAATAATTGCTGATGAACGTCCCGGTCGTTCAGTATCGTTTTACAGCTCAGATTCTCTCATCAAAGACGCAAACTCAGCACCCACAGCTTTCGCTGCCCCTGAACATCTAAATCAACTAAACGTCTCAGGTGTACCTCCTCATGAGCTAAAACTCAAGTCAAACGGCCTCGCCATGATTGTTCGAAACCTCAACTTTTCTGAAGGCTTGGTGAATGGACAAAAGTGCATAATAAAAGCAGTGTCTCCAAACAGTCGTGTAATTCAAGTCGAACTTCTTACCGACGAACACCCTCGACCCATAGTTTTAATCCCAAGGATAAATTTCCCTGCACAAGTTGGAAGAAACGGCATAAACTTCATGCGTGTTCAGTTCCCTCTCCGAACTGCATATGCCATGACTATTAACAAGAGCCAAGGACAAACACTAACAAGAATTGGACTAGATCTTCGTTCTTCACCCTTTGCCCACGGTCAACTGTACGTTGCCTTAACTCGAGCTCAGAAAAGATCCACGGTAATGGTGCTTCTGCCCCATCCTCAAATAGTGGACGGACTACCTTACACTGAAAATGTGGTCTACTCTCCTTTCATTGAGGCCGCCACAGGCGACACAAACAGCATATCGCCCACCACCTCCGAAACTCCTGCTGCTGCAGGAGCCCCAACGCTACCGACTCCGCCACCTCCACCTGCACCTGCGCCATACTGGATAATCCAACCCGAATTGGGAGATGGAAACTGCGGGTTCAGAGCCATAGCCAGGCATGTCCTCGGCGATCCTGACCTACACCTACATATTCGAACTCAAATTGTGCAATACATATCAAGCAACAGACAAAACCCCAATCTACACATTTACAACGGCATTCAATCTGAACTGCTTTATAGTGCAGGCTCTTACCCTTTTCATTATTATTCCTATGACGACTACGTCGCCAAAATGTCATTGCTTGCAACATATATGGGTCAGCCTGAAATTACTGCCGCCATTGAAATATACGACATGCCCATACATGTACACTTCAACAATACGACCTTACCTCTGCCTCAACACGCGCTGCAAAACGAACTCCATCTAAAATTCACGCCCAACAGTCGTCATTACGAAACCTTCATACTAATGACACCTCCCCCCTCCGTACCCCAAAATTAACCAGGATGGACCCTTCATCTGCACAAGGCGCGCCTTTGACCTACGACGAACTCATCGTCGAGGCGGAACACGTCAACGACTACCAATACAATGAAGTTCTCCTCCTTCGCGAATACGAAGAAGAACAGACGCAATTTGAAATATACTGCCAAGATATGTGGCGTTGGTTTCAAAATTATGTGCCGTCGTGGGCACCTTTCAACTAGACCACGACTTTGTTCGTGGAATGCAGGAATAGTGCTTAGACACAGTATTTGTTGCAGGATCTATACCCAAAATTATGGCGTTGATTTCAGAATAGTGTGCCATCGTGGGAACCTTTAAACTAGACGACGAACTTCGTTCGTGGAATGCAGGAATAGTGCATAGACACTGTATTTGTTGCAGACTCTATACCCAAAATATGTGGCGTTGGTTTCAGAATAGTGTGCCATCGTGGGAACCTTTCAGCTAGACCACGAACTTTGTTCGTGAACTTTGTTATTAGAATGCAGGAATAGAGTGTCCTGCTTTTGTTGCAGGCTCTTTATTACCATTCGTCGGCACCTTTCAGCTATAGACCACGAACTTTCATCGTTCAATGTAAGAATAATGCATAGACACTGTATTTGTTGCAGGCTCTATAGCTTTCGCAATATCCTACATGACTCAGCGAATACGTAAATGATGATCTTACCTTCAATTAGCACAATTCACAGACTTTCTATCAGATATCCATTCGGCGCCATCGCCGCAGCTTCGCACAGAATGCTCATAACTTGCATACAAGCTACATGCAACGCAGCATCACGTTCATACACCACTTGGTACGACCTCATCCCCTGCCACAACTCCCGACCTCCATTTCTAGCCTCTACTGAGGACGGGGGGGCCGTTGGCCCCCGCGTCCGGGGCCCTTGTAACCCCACGAATAGTCTAGAAAACACTGCTACGACAAAACCACCACAAAGGGGTAGTCCAGCGACAGGGTACATCCGACCGGCACACAAAACAAGAAACTCATGATGCATGCTCACACGAGCAATGGTACTTGAACTAGCTTCTCCCTGAGACCTTTCCATAGCACAGACACGTCAAGCATGAATTGCATGTAATGTGTACGACGAGATGCACCTCAAAAATAGCAAACCTTTTCTCGACACGCCGCGTTCGAATCCGAATTTCTTTCAATCCCGGTACACAACTGGACAAACACGAGTAGAGATGGACAAGGCTTCGTCGTCGTTGCTTTGTATGTGTTCAAAACGAGGTCACATCCCAGGCTGTGATTCTGCGGGGGGAGCAACCAGGATTTCGCCAGATCGAGCAACAACAGGCAAAGTGCCCACTCGTGAGGCCACTGGAAGCAACGGACCACACGGGAAAACACGCCGCCCTCTCTATCTCACCGATCGGAGAGGTTGGACTGCAGACACCACGTAATTTTGGAAGCCGCGCGGATAATAAGGCCTCCTATCACCGCTCTCTGTCCTGCGCACATCCCGCCTTCGGCCGCCGCTGCCAGCAAGTCGTGTAGATGTTGCCGACAGGTCCTCATCTGAAGGGGGCGACTCCGGCACGAATTCCAGGTCCCTTGCTGTCTCTCCTGCGACTCATTATGCAGCAGGTCCAACGCGCCCATGACGAGCATAATATGCACGAGCTTTTGTCCCTGAAGACGACAAAACATCGAAAGAAATAACGCGTTTATCGCAAATGTGGAAGGAACAGCAGTAGTGGAGGGAACGATGAAGTAAAGTATCTAAACCCGACCTGTTACGGGTAGCCAACTTCGTTTCAGACGTTCCGTAAAAATTTTCGTGCAGTTTGGAGGGCACACAAGGAGCGAAACTGTAGGAAACCTCATCACCGCCGTAGTACTTACTACCGCACGAGGCTCGGCAGAGGCCGGATGAGACAGCTTGAGCCTACCGCTGATGCCTGCTGCTTTTAATTTTTTTGACATGCTGTTGTAGCCGATACGCGTTTCTTTCACCCGTAATATGTCTTGGAGGCAGTTCGAAGGAGAAACCTGGAGGGTAAAATTATCATCGCTACACCGTAGGTGCGACTTGGTTCGGGGGCGGACAAGAGCCAACATTCACTGTTTTCACTTGTCCGACGGACCTCTCTCTATCTCACCGCCCACTTCACCGGTACCCGACAGCGGACGACGGGAGCTCGTCCTTGACACCAGACAAATCAGGTGCACCCCGCAGGCACAAGGGAAGCTATTTCGGTGAGGTGTTCCTCTTGTCCGTCTCACACGTCGGATGTGGAGTGTTTGGCAGAGGGGGAGGGTGTGCGTAAGTTGTAAGTGGGGGAGTACCCGCCCCATCGTCTCAGAACATACGTCCACCTATTTCAGGCTGAGGTGCACCAAACACCCTACCTAGTTGCACCGAGCGATCACTGATTTGACAACAACACGGGAGCCTTTGAAATATCAATTTTTTAGAGGGACAGTGATTTCAGCACCCCAAATAGTGCGTTGTGTTTCGGAGCTAAGGATTGTTGCTGCCGCACAAGTTTTTTTTTAAACTCCCTCACCGAGTCTAGGTATCCAACGTACCGTGTTCAGGTCCTACACATCCCATGAAAATCGCTGTCAGGATGGCCCGAGTCCGCATGAGATAGCCGCAGGGGCCGGCGGGGATGTGGGGCTGGAAGCACAGAGGCCAGTAAGAGGGACACAACGATCCGGATTCAACCCTGGGCGGCAGGCCAGAGGTTCGCGGGAAACACGAGCAAACACGGAACGAGAGAGTGAGTGGCAGCCACAGCCGAACCAAACAGCCGTGTTCCCAACGGCAATAGGGCACGCACCAAGGAGCGTCCAGCGATGCATGAGCGAGCAGCAGCAGGACTGTCGCTCGCTTGAACCGCAGACATGGCGGTGAGGGGGGCGCGGCAATAGAGTGGGGGGTATAGCAAGAAACCGTCCGCTGATGGGTGGGCACGCGGGGTTGCTCGGGCAGCAGGGGAGGCAACAGCGGCAGCGGCAGTCGTACGTGTGGAGGCGACTGTGAGGGACACGGACGAGGGACGAGGGTGGGTTCTCGGTACCACACAGCCGTAGGATGAATGGAGGGGAGGAATCTGACGAGATTACCTGAAAAGGGCGAATGCGCGCATGAGGTATCGATGATGATAGTAGACAGATGTGTCGGAACAACCACCGACGCCTAGATGGGGAGATGTTTTAGCTGGTGCGGATAGCGGAAACAGGGACTCCGTGCTCGGTCGTCCTTCCGAAATTAACGGGAGGGCGGTCTGACACATGGACTCGGTCACGGGAACCAGCTGGGCGTCGAGGTGTGGGTGGGGTCGTTACAGAGAAGGTTGCGATTAATGCCATAGCGGGTGAAGAACAGTCTCGTGCACAGGGGAACGAGTTGTCTTGTTCCGGGATGCCTATTGCGGGAGTGAATTCGGGTGTCACCCGAATGTGGAGCACTGGTGGGGGGGTGTACCCATAGTCGTGCATGCCGTAGTCGTTAGACCATTGACCTCGCATCCCTACAAAGCCGGGACGGAGCACGCCGGGTTCTCACCGGACCAGGCTCTCACATCACCAAGCGCGAAGCGCCGTGAGATATTCGGCGAGTCGCATGAAGGGTGCGCTGCATCCTGCTAAGGGTGTTCGGCATCTTGTGCTTACTTCCTTGCGTACGGATGACAGCTGCGTATGACTTAATTTACTTTCTGGTGCTTTCACTTCCAGAGACAGTTGTAAGCACTGTGTAACTGCCTCGAGGGTGCTTGACCATTTAAGAGGGGGAGGACTTGTTTTACAACGTCGTTGCCAAGCGACGAAAACCCAACCCCGATGGCCAACACCGGGGGGGGGGGACTGGTGGGGGTGATAAAAATTGATGGCGGTACGTTTGGTGCGGGGAGCAGTGAACCAGAAAATTCTGCCAAGACGTCGGAGGAGCTGCAGGCATGGCTGGTGTCGTAGGAAGTACCGAGCTGTACATTTGGTGAATCCTTGCGCTACTCGCGAAATTTCCGTTGAGGAGAACTTAAGGGCAGGCAATGGACGTGGACGGAGCTTTACGACAAATCTCCATCGACTGTTGGGGGCGGGTAAGACTTATGTTGTGGTGTTTGGTTAGGGCGTACGCTTGCCTTGTGGCGAGAGGCGTTGTCCTGGCCGATGGGAGCAGCAGCAATATAATCACGACAACGTTATATTAACTAATTGTTTCACCGCCAGGGTGAGACCCGTCCAGCACGTGACGATAGCACCGCCAACTGGAAACTCGTGGTATTGCAGCCGGCAGAGGTGATACGGTAGCCAGCGGCAGACGGGGAGACTGGACACCCCGCCAGCGGATCGGCTTTATCATCGATGGCACGATACCGATCGGGGTGATGTCGGAAGATGTTGGGTCACGAAACCTTGGCTTGTTCCAGTTTCTTGACTCTAGACATGACGGGAAGCCACGAGAGACGGGAGGTGTCTACAATGATCAAAGAGGCAGGAATGCCTATTGGTGGCATTCTTTGGTGGCAGGGGTGGGTCTGAGGCGGTGCAAGATACAACACGCGCAATAGGCACGTGAGGTGTGGAGAAGCAAAGGGACGGGGATAGTGCGGACATAGGAATCAAGGAGTTCTTGTGGCATGAATTGCGCAAGTGGGGGGGAATTCGGGGGAGCACTAGGTTGACGGCAAATTGAATCCCAGAGGACTACTTGTTTGTGTGTGGGGAAATACTTTTTCCAATGGAAGCACCCGATGAGCGTCACGAACGATGGAGTTACATCGAGATGATTCTTGATGAGAAGCTTAATTGCTCTTTCGCCCCCGAAGCCTCGAGAGAACTCGGAGGCAGCGAACCCTTGAGAGAAACGACACGCCGCCATGACGGTCGACGCCGTGGTCGCCTACGGCAACGCCCGTTGCGCCAGAGCCGGCCGCGTCGTCACTCCGCCGGCCGCGGTAGTGCCACTTGCGACCCAGCCGGACCTGTTTTCTTCGCGACGCTCGTGCCGTGATCTGGCCAGTCCAAACCTCTCGCACCCTACACGGCCGCCCGGTTGTTTACCCTGGATGAGCTCAGTGTGCCAATGGGTCACGCGTGTGCTACGGTTATTCCGTCTGAATCCCATTGAAGAATTGAGACTGCCTGTTCGGGGTTCGACTGCCTGGCCTGACGATTGCGAGGGTTTTGGACTCGCGGAAAATGCTGGCGACGGCAACGGCATTCTACAGGTTCGCCCGGAAGCCAGATCGACCTCAGCTACGACTCCAACGCGGACTTCCTTGGGGAGCTCCATCAATGGCTGGCGCTTTCTGCCCTTCCCACGAAGAGCGATGGCGGCACGAGCGGCGCGTTTTTTGCCTCTCTTTCTATCGGGTCTTCCGACGCCTCCTGCACCGGATTTCGGGGAGGGGGGGGGAGGTGACGGGCGAAGGTCCTTTTCGAGTGGAAGAAGTCTTCACGCGTGACGTGTTGTCCAAGCTCGTCATCAACAAGTACGAGGTGTTCGCCCTCTTTCACCTCATCCCGCAGTTTGATACCATAGGTACGAGGTTCTCTGATGCTTTGCGTCGTGCACAAGTGCGGGTCGCCGGCATCAACTAGTCCGTAAGGGCGCCGTTCAACCGCGGCAGCGGCCGCGACCTTGAGCCAGCGCGTCTTGTTGGTGCAGCTGTTCGATTTGCCGTTGTCGAGCACGAGCTTCTCGTAGAATATCTTGTTGCTCAGGTGGGTGCCAACTGCCGACAACGGGTCGACGGATACCTATTAGCTTCAGACCATCCAGTGACTTGGTGCCTTCCCGTGTCCATAGCAGTATTTTCGCATCCACGGGCCCCCTTGACCAGTTTTGTCGCCCCTCTCGCCTCGCCAATGGCCCGATGATCATAAAATGTTCCACGTTTGTCCTCCCTTCCTTTTTTTGTCGACCCACCGCATGTTTTCGAGCGAAAACTGTGCAACAGGTGAGACCGCGCTACGTGCCAGGAGCATGCTTAGTTTAGTGCGTGGGAACCGTACACCGATCCGTACACGAAAAGTGTACGCTTCCCGATCAATCAGAATCCGTCCACTTTTTTTGTAAGAACCGTGCACAGTGTTTTTCAAGTGTTTTGGACGGTTGGTGTATGCATGAAGGGAACGGGAAACTTTGTACCTGGTACGCCTTTTAGCCGGCCGTTTATATAAGGTCCAGGCCCTTGAAGAAACGAGACTGGACGGATCATAATAAAATACGCAACCCTTCTACCACAGATCGGCACAGTCGGCAACCTTCACCCTTTCCATAACCCCACCGTTCCGCCGCCCCTTGTCCCCCGACCAGACGACTGGCGTCAACTTTTTTCGACTACTACGGGCTGTCAAGGTGCGAGAACCAGTAGGTAGCACGAGGCGGAGACGGACAGCTTTCAAGACCTTCCTGTTCTTCGTCCTCCGAGACCTCCATCCCCCGTGCAGTAGTGAACCAAGACATGTTGGATTCGCGGCCAGACGGTGTTGTGGCACACCGTAGGCGACAGAGGATATCCCCCCCCCGCGCGCGCGACCCGAGACATCCCCCGTGCCCTCTTGTTGAGTTCAAAGCCGGGGAATATGGATCGGGTATACGTCTTACGTCCTTAGCTGGAACTCATGTGTGGTTTTCTCAAGCTTGCGGAGACTGATGATGTCCTCCAACAACCACACGGAAAATTTGGTCTTGTGAGATGCCCATTTGTAGTTTGAAGTTGAACCAGAAGCGACATTCAGGCATCCAGGCAAGGCGTGGGCGGATGCACGTCTGCATGGGTCTTCCTTGTTTTCGTTGGTACGCCCCGCCTGCTCTGTTTTTGTGTTTGCCGTAGAACAAGACGGCTCGCCCCTGGGCTGGGCAGCGTTGTCGTCGGTGGTAGGGTTGAAAAGGTTCGTTTCGGAGAATCGGCGCTTGCTACTGTCGACCTACAATACCCTATGCTCAATATGTTCGTAGTAGGTTGCAGTGTTTGCTCCGTTCCTGGGCATCGAATAATGTACAGCTCGCGAGACAGCGTTTCCTACCCCCGCGGCTGGGTGTTGCTCATACTTTTCTTGGAGCAGCACCTTTCTTGAGGTAAAAGACGAGCCAAGGCGGCGTGATGTTTCGGGGTGTTGCGGCTTGCGGTGTGTACACGGCGGTTAACGATTCCACTGCTGTGCCCCGATTGTTTCGTGCCACAAGTGTCAAGGGGTGCACCCCTGGTGGTGCACAGGGTGTGCCGTACGCGCATAACCAAGCGTGCACCTATGTACGGCCATCAGGCTTTCTGGATTTACCTTGTGATTGGTACGTAGTCGGAGATGAGGCTGAAAGAGTTTTCCTTTAGAACCAAGTCTGGTCGCGCACCCCTAATCCACGCGCACACGACGGCCCTCTCTTTTACTGATGTATTCGAGGTACCCTACGCCTGATTGATCAACTTGCTCGTAGCTTACTCTACCCCGGCTCCCTGTTGTCTACCCATCCGCCCGGCAAACCGAGTGATAGGATAAATAACCGAAACATGAGATTGCAACTTCACGAGTTTGTTCTGCCACTCATCACACGCTTCGTACCCACCACCGATCGATCTGTCGGAGCCACCGTCAAGAATTATGTGCATCTCGACACTGCTCGGATCAAGAAAAGAAAACGACAAAGCGCTGTGAGCGGCGCGACCTTTCGTCGTCTTGCCCTCGCGGTGCCAATCGCAAGCGTTGAGGCACACTCGCTTCAAAAGAATTCACCCACTGTAAGGTAGACATATCGTGTTACAACCCTATCTTCAACACGCATGCTCGGACAGGGCCACTAGCTCCTTCCGCGTTAAGTCAAAATCTAAGATAATGACGTCAACTGAAGTCACCGCCTACCCCTCTCCTCCCCCCTGTCTCCCTTCTCGCAAGCAATTAGAAGGGCACGGTCGCATAAGTCACAACTATCAACTGCTTTGCGAAGTCAACGAGAGGACCACGCACTACTAGATACAGTAACAACGCCTCCATCATTATCAGCAGCAGCAGCAGCAGCACCGGAACCTTTCAACGGGCGACCTAGTTAGTGCCTTTTTGACGTTTGAATCTTGCTTCCAACCGTACGGTTTTCTACATCAGCACGCCTGTCATGCCCCCCCCTCCCGTCCAACCGATTCACGGCTCTCGGTCTGTGACCGGGGATTATGGTGACTCTCTCTGTCACTTTCGTTTGGTGTATGTTTCACACGCTCCCTTCCATACCCTGCGACCAATCAAGCATCGTAGGCGATGGTAAATGATATCATGAAGCGTGTCACAACGCCCTATCGTAAATCTAGCGACCCCAAGCACATAGACAGACAGCGACAGACAGACAGACAGACAGACAGATAGACGGAAAACTCAATATCTCGTAACAAGAACAGAAATTGATCGAACCCTCCCTATGTATCAACTTGCATCACCACGCCAAACACGCGACCAACCCCAATGAAAGCTCTTCACACTGAAAAGAAATAATAGAAGGTGGCAACATATTGCTCCCCGCTCTAATAACACGCACGGCTGTTGCATGCTGGCCGAACCGTAGACTAACCCAACGCAAGTTCTTCCATGTGCCAGGGTACGGAGACATTGCGACCGCTGTCATTCGCCTACACCAACGACGTTGTCCTCGTTTTGCGGCTAGTTCTCGGCGGTTTCGGTTTTCAAATATAATGATCCGGTGAGCTCTCCTCCCTCTACTGGTGCCCGAATGAGGCAATTATTTGGACGGCAAGACTAGAGAAAATAACAAGGCTGCTCCGTCAAATAAACCGAACCTAGAAGAAGACCACTCGAAGGAAAAAAAAGTCAGGAAAACTAAAGAAGACAAAAAATAGGTGTATCAATCTGCGCCACGTAAGGTGAGCCAGTTGACCACGGACGAACCCAATCTTGGCTTCGAGCAGGGCTGCTATTCATCCTCAAATGAGCGCTTTTCTTCTTCCCTGACTCCCCTCCACGATCGATCGTATTCCATCGATATTGATCGGTTTGTCTCTTGCGAAAAACACCCTGTTCCCACATCCACACTCTAGCTTCTAGAGGAAAAAGGTCGTTCTCGTGCCGAAGTGAGCGTCGAAGTGTGTGCAACGGCAGCGACGCGCGAGTTGGGGAAACCAATACCAGCAAGCGGCAACAAAAAAAGCACTTAGCATCTCGCGACCTTCCTTACACCAAAACAAAAAAAATGACAAAGAAAATCTAAGGTGGTAGTCGGTTCTCCCAGCGACGACGCTGCACACTGTACCGGCGCCCTCCGCCGACCAGGCTCTTGCATTCATCAGAGTTGTAATATCTTGCTCCCTCTCTCTGATTCCTGATGTCGATCTCGCTGCCACGAGGAAGCCTTCCCTCGCCGTCCTTTGCCCCTCGCCTTGTGCCGCGTCTTTACTGTGAGATCCCCCCTTTCTCCCGTCTTTAGTAATTCGTCATGACGTCAAGCCTTCACCCCCCCACCCTCCGTCTCCCCATGACCTTAAACGAGGGCTGATCTCGCAGCAATAACCCCTCAGAGGTTTCCTCGAAGACCGGCTACGCTAACCAGCCGTGACGAGCCTCCCCTCCATTCTCCTTCCTTCTGGTCTAGTTGAGAGTTTTTTCTCCTCTCGCTCTCTCCTCCGGAGTGCGCATGGACGAGCGACATGAAGCGGCCAAGCACAAGTGATGCCAGCCCAAGGCCTTCATCCTAAGGAAGAATCCCGCGATAGAGATCAGCCCCGTGCAACCAGGCCCAGAGTTCCAATACTCTCATCGCGTCCGACCCATCATCAGAGGACGAGCTCGCGGATAACGACGAAGATGACGTAGGCCACGTACAAGCAGAACAGGAAGATCCCCATCTTGGTGTTCATGGACCAGTCGTTCCAGGCCAGCACAGACACGAACAGGACGGCCGTGCAGAACAGGATGATCACGTTGAGGGCGATGCCGTTTCTGTCCACCGTCATGGGCTCGCCCTTGATGATCCCCCGCAGGAACCAGGGAAACCCCAGCCCGATCAGCACGTCGAAGACGTTGCTCCCGATCGCGTTGGCGATGGCCATGTTCGCCTCCCCACTACGCGCGGCGATCATGGAGCCCATGGCGTCCGGCACGGACGTCCCGATGGCCAGGACCACCAGACCCATGAAGATCGGGCTCACTTCGAGGAAGCAGCCCAGGCCGTTGACCCATTCGACCATGTAGTGAGTCAGCACCCCGATCCATGCGAGGCTCATGAGGAAGGACACGACGTACCACTGTTCCCACCTCGGCTTGCCGCAGTCCGGGATAGTGACCGACAGCGCCACCAACATCGGCAACCCCAAGACGAAAAGCACCTGAAGTGTAGGTAGGGCGGGGGGAGGGGTCCGGTTAGGTTGGTGCAGGCAAGAGGCGGAGTTACGCTTGTTCGAGGTGAGGCGTTTAGTACGGGAATCAATAGTTGTGCTCCCGCTGATGCTGAGGGTGTTGCTGCTATTGCAATGGTGTAGTCAATGGCCTGTGCTTTAGCCCGGCGACAAAACCGAAGCATCTTGCACAGATGAGGGGCTGAAAAACGCAAACCCGTTGATTCAATAAACGACAAACTGACGGGGAACGATTGACTGTGGTGTTTGGTCGGAGACGGTGAGTATTCTATCGGTTCTGTCACAAAACTTCCTATACACGGGGAGGGTTTCAGTGCACGTGGGCCTACAGTACATACTAAGCGTTAATACTTGGCGTCGAAAATCGATGCGATTCGTGTGACAGGGTGGGGAAAACGTCAAGAGAACTTTTCGATCGACACCTTCACCCTTCAACCCCTCGAAAGACCTGAACGGTTGGTCAAACTTGAGACCATCTCGGGTACTTTGGTAGAACAAAGATCGATAGGACCATGATCGTAGATCGAATACGGACACGTGCAACACCGCCAACGTGGAAACCGGTTTCGATCAGCATCAAGGTTCCCTCCCTCTGAGTGCCTCACTCTCATTGTAACTTCGGAACGGAAAAAACTGGAGCGCTACGGCATTTCTCAAGCAGCGCATGTGATACCAAACGGCAGCAGTGTTTCAGCACGTGCCCCACGTGGAAACTGTTCAGAAGCACGACAACCACTGGACTACCAGCCAGCTAAAGCTGACAGTCAGCTGCTGACTGGTGGTCCGGTGGGTGTCGTGCTTCTCAACAGACAATCCGGGTACCGTTCCCCGCCATACCAATGTTCTCCACCACTCTGTTGCAAGAAATATGCTGATAGGTTTCCGTGGTTTCTCCTAACTTTGCTTCGTTGTCATCAAGACGGCCTAAACGAGCAAACGGGAGGCAACTATGTAAGGAGCTGTGCAACTATTTGCTGCCTGTGGGATCCACGCCGGGGCAGTCTTTTGCGTCACTCAGTTGTCCGATATTGTGAGCTTTCCCGTGGAAACAAGTGTAACCCCGACAAGACTCACGCAGATCGTAAGTATCAGTGTGGGGGTGGTGCTGGTCCGCTGTTTAGTTGCTGGAGTGCCGCGATTGTAGTCTTTGCAGGTGCAACGCGTTACGGCCATATTTGTGCGAGGGAGAGCTCGAAGGTTCCCGGCTACCAGACACTCAATCTACAAATCGTCGAGAGAGGGGCGAATAAGCGTTTTGGCGAAAGCAATTTCTCTGCTTTTGCGAGCGATGCATGATCGACACCTCATCGATAACAAAGGGGAGATCCTGGATGCCAGCTGCCACGATGCAAGGCATTGTCAATTCACCTATATTCTCCTAGAGACCCGTATACGTGCGTATGACCCCAATTTGCAAAAGTGTAGACATTTTAAAAACAACTCTGTTCGGTTGTTTACCACCGCGATGTGATGTGAGATGATGGCCTAGGCTACTAGTTGCGTGGCACGACGCAGAATAAGTGGTGTGGTGGCAGCAGAAATGATTGAAAACAGCAACAAACGCATGAACCTGCACGTACAGTACTTGTGGGGACTCGAATCGTGTGCTGCCGAGGCCATGCCGTGAACAAGCAATTAGTCTCTCCTACATGCAAGCTCACCTGATCGACACGATTTTCTGGCCACGCAAAGCGGTCTTCTTCCGGCTCTTCCTCATCCCCCATTTTCTTCCCTTCGCCAGCCGCCGCCCCCACAGACGACCCCTCTACGGCAGCACCGGCAGCTGAAGCTTTTCCCTCAGCGCCACCGTTTTCCTCGTCGGCCGTGACCTGGTTCTGATCGCCAAGGACAAGCGGTTTGTGCTCGTCCGACCCTGTGGTCATGCCGGAGCCACTCATTCTCTTTTCGACCCTGTTGCGGATGCCAAGGGTGAGCGACTTTGGCGTAGGGTTGGCTCCTCCGGCCGCCGCCTCCGCCTCTGCGCCCTGCGCACCAACACCCGGCGCTCCTTCTGCTGCTGTGGCTGCGTTGTCTTGCGGGAGCGGCGCCACCTTCGCAGTATCTTCTCCGCCACCGCTGGCGCCCGCCAGAGAAGATCGCTTGGTTCCGGTGACGGCCTCCACGGCGGCGGCCACGTCCGCGCCCGACACCTGTTGCTCGTCGGTGATGCCGATTCTAGGCGGCTGGCAGTGCGCGAGAATGCGCGAGTTGTACTTCATGAAGATGATGTACACGATGTAAGCGAGGAACATGATGAGGCCCTCCCACCACATGACCTCGCTGTCTATGAACACCAACCCCAGGACGGCAATGGAGAAGGTGTAAAAAACGATGTCTCGGCAGACCGGTCGCCAGTCGATGTGGATAGACCTCCCGCCGGTACCCGCAACTGCCGCCGAGAGCGCCACGATGACGAGGATGTTGAACATCGCCGAGCCGACGATCGTCCCCGTTCCCGTCGAGTTGGCTTCGCCAAACGCGTCTGCGAGAGACGTGAATAACTCTGGTGCCGAAGACCCGGCGGCGAGGAACGTCGCCCCGGCGACGTCGGGCGTGAGCCCGAGGACATCCGAAATCTTCTCAAGAGACGTCTGAAAGAATTCGTCGCACACTATCGCCAGCCCAAGAAAACAGTACACCACGCCGGTGATGTACAACACCGCCATGTTCCCGTTTACCACGCCCCCCGAGCAGGAAGCCGACGCCAGTATTCTCTCCATCGTGTGGTAAGCCACCTGTCCAACCCCCTCCTGACCCTCCCCACTACCACCGTGCTGCGCCGCACCCGGTGATCCCACCAATCTCGCCACGAGCTCGGTTCCGTCACCATTATCCCGCTCGACTCTTGTCCCTCGTCTGCCCCCGTGCTGCGCGCCGTTAAAAACGTAAAGCACGCCGAACACTCCAGCGCAGACCAACATCGAGCCTAAGACCAGGCGTCTCTTTAGCCTTCTCTTAGAAGGGAGCATTCTATGTCGTCGCATCGGGCGCTTCATCTCAATCGTAAAGTCGTTGCTCGAGTGACACGTCAACGCACAAGTTTGTGAAGGTACACTCCCGCCGGCCGGCAGAGGAATCCAGGCCGGCAGCAGTCGCCTCCGATTCTGTGGTTCTTCTTACTTTCCGACGGCCCTCTCGCTCGACTCCACTCCAAACGCGATGCTGAAATGTGTGTTTCTATTCATCGCCTGCGTTCTCCGCAGCTCCTCTTGATGTGCAACCCGAACGCGACGCCTTGTCCCCTCCTCGGGGACGAAGGTCGGGGCGGCAGAAAAAAAAACGTTTGACAGTTTCAGAAAAAAAAATAAGCGGCACGTGTTCCCAGAGACCAGAGACAGATCTGCATGTATGTGTCTTTACTATTAGCATCGACCGCGCTAACCGGCTGACCAATGAAAAGACGTCAGTATACATGCGTGCATGCATGTACGAGAGCCTGCACACCGCCGACAATACCCCTGGCAAACAATGTTCGGTGCGTTGTGTGAAGCAGACCATGGTGTACCTTTGGATTTCAAGGCACCCTCTAAAAACCCTTCCCTACAGTCTATATCCTCATCTAGATGCTGAATACTTCGACGGGATGTCCTGCACCCCATAATCGTGCGAATACAGACAAACAAACGTATCTATCTGGGTGTGTTCTCAAAACCCATAACTCATACCTCAAATTCCTTGTACGTAATAGTACGTACATTACATTCTGAAGTGCGCTGGAAAAGCTAGAAGCTAGATGTGGAACGACACATCAGGAAGTCGCTGATTCTCTTCGTCTTTCCGTACGCAATTTATACAAGTCCATACTACTACTGCTTGCAGAACTGCCTTACATGAAACTACATGTATATTTGATGCTTGATGCCTGCCTGTATTTTAGCAAACAGACTTGTTGTCTTCATAGCATCGTCAAGAAAAGCGATAATGTAGTTGGATGCCATGCCAAGGGAAACAAAATGCATGGTGCATGCCATGGGTTGGAATGTTCTTTCATGTGTGGATGATGGATCAAAAACTTACGTACCCTACAGAACGACTACCAAAGACGATGACAGCATAGACTAGAGAGTAGTGCGAATTGTTGCAGCCGGCATCACTGAGCCTTCACTGCAGTGAGGACTTCCACGCTGCCCTTGAACCCCGTCTTGAGCGGGTAAAATCCTCCTGTGACGTCCATGCATTTGCCACCCCTCCGTTGTATCACACCCACTTACTGCGATGAGAAGAAAAGCAACGTCTACAGCCCGAACCAAAAGGTGTGAGGAGTGAGTGTGGGTGTTCTCTCGAGAGCGATAGTCTGTGCCTCCGCGACAAAACAGCAGGGGCATCAGCGATATCACACCCTCTATAACGTGGTTCTACCATCTCCTCGGGACACCACCAACGGCAGCAAGAAACGTCTCCGTCCGGTCCCACCCTCCCCTCTTCTCCGGCAATACTCTTGAGCAGCTAGTCGAAGTCGTGCTGCGATGGATACCATATCGATGCCTCTGCCTAACCGACGTCTACCTAGGGAGGGCAAGAAGCACCTGCCGCCGCTGCTGCTGCTAGAGACCAACTGCCACAGACAACCGGTCGTGACCGATCGATCCCACCAAAAGTCCACTGCACAATTAATTGCAGCGTGTAGAACGTGCATGAGAGCGCCCCCCTCCCCCCGTCAACCGCTCGGTGAAAAACGGGCGGTTAGGAGCTGGGAGCCAGCCGCCCCACAAGCTCGACGGCACACTGTAACATTTTATTTGTGTTCGCCCCATCTATTCTGGGCGCCAGTATATACCTTTTGGTCTACACTAGGAGCAGAATGCGTGGTTTGAACGACATCGTCGTGAACAGAGCAGTCTTGGCACGCCACACGCGTACAAACACCGCTTGATGTTGCGCTTTCTTCTCCCGCTAAGGCCCTTTTCTACCGGTCACCGAGACCAAGCGGTCGATGCTGAAACACACAAACACGCACTCGCTTGCTCTTTGCTCCGTCCTTCCTCTACAGCTGCTCTGCTGCTGGGGCGCAAGCTAGACACGTACTTTCAGAGCACAGCGCAGTGGCCACCCCTTAGCGGCTCCTTCTCCTGCAGCTGCTCTGCCGCTGGGACGCAAGTGAAGCACGTACGCCCCGAGCACAGCGCATTGGCCACCTGTTGCTGCGTCCACTTCCTCTACAGCTGCTCTGCCGCTGGGGGCAGGCCAGATACGTACGTCCAGAGAACACGCACAGCATTTGTTGCCCCGTCCTTCCTCTACAGCTGCTCTGCTGCTGGCGCGAAAAACCACATACGTACGTCCACAGACCCAGATACGTACGTCCAGAGCACAGCGCAGCAGCCACCTCTTGCTCCGTCCTTGCTCTACAGCTGCTCTGCTGCTGGGGCGCAACCACACACGCACGCCTAGACAATCGAATGCGTCACGTCCAGGGCACGAGATACGTAAGTCCAGAGAATCAGATGCGTAAATACGTCAGAGCACAACGCAGTAGCCGCGTCTTGCTCCGTCCTTCCTCTGCAGCTGCTCTGCTACTGGGGCAAGCCAGATACGTGCTCCAGCGACCCAAATACGTGCAAACGTCCAGACAACAGCGCGGTCACGCCTCATGAACTCGGGGCGTGCCCGTTCGCGGCTGCACCGTGCCCGTTTGCAAGGTCGCCCTCCCCGTCTTCCGGCGGCCCGTCTGCATCATCGAACTGACCTGCTTCGCCACGAGAAGTTGTGACCCAATTCGTTCCGAGGATCCGGCGAAGGAGGATGGTCAAATTTTACTCTTCTAAGATAGGCACGGTAAGGACATATTGATAGCTTCTTCCGATATAAATCAGGGCACATGGGTGCGGTTATTCGTTTGCTCTTGAAGACCGAGCAGCCGATGTTGCAAAAAAAGGTACTGGATGCACTTGGACGTCCGAACAGGTTTTTCAAGCGAAGACGACGCCAACAACAACGACACCAACGAGACAGGAACGTTCATAGCAACAAAGCTCGACCCTTACCATTTGCAGCCTCCATTCCCTCCGGTACGACCAGAACGGAGTCCAGATGCGCTAGCACTCTCTCCTGCTCCNGGGGGGGGGGGGGGGGGGGGGGGGGGGGGGGGGGGGGGGGGGGGGGGGGGGGGGGGGGTACTCATTTGTTGCTTGCCGTAGTCATTTGACCATTGACCAACGCGAGGGGGGAGGGGGGGGTAGGGTAGGGTCAGGACTGGTGCCCCCCCCTACTACGCGTTCAGTCCATTACCCCGCCAACAGGGCAGTGGCGGTAGCACTTCTTCGAAACCAAGAAATTGTACAGAAAATGATCAATTCGTCTCACCCCGAAAGGGTCTACCAGTGCAAACCAAAAACATTGCGGTACCCAGGGGATAGCATTGCACTAGACTATCAAGCCCGTTCCCAACACACACACACACACCCTCCCCGTCGCCCCCGCAGTTCTTCCTGAACTCCTCAGTCTCGCCTGGGTCGTCATCCACCACATGCTTCGTGTACCCAATGAGAGTCTTCTCAGAAAAGCGGCAGTTCCGCACACGCACCTGCCGTGGTCGAACACCAGCCCCCCCCCGCCCCCCCCCAGCTCCTCCTCCTCGCCTGCCCCTGCCCCCTCATCCCCTGGCTCTGGATTCAATTCCGCCGCCTTGGAGAAGGCCTCGAAAAGCGCCTGGAGGGTCGCCGCTTCCCCGTCGCTTGGAGCAAAAAACGCCTCTTTCAGAACGTCTTCTTCTTCCACCGCCAGCTATTCATAATTTGTTTTGGTTCAATATCGGGGGCACACACCGCGGAGACAACAGGGAAGATCGCCGTGAATCGAACGAAAACGATGCGAGACACCTAACGGTTGCGTGAACACGTGAGGTGATGCAAGATGAACCAAAACAATCAAAACTCGTCGTTGCGCGACAGTGAGAGGTGCGCGACAATAATAATGCATACGTCAAAATGCAGTATTTCACCTGACAGTACATAGCGGGTCTCAAATCGTTCTTCACCTGACAGTAAATACATGGGTTCGGGAACGTTCCGGGGTCCTTGGATATGGCGTGAAGACAGATATACGCCACGTCGAAGTCGAATGCCTTCGACTGGTCTTCGCTGCTTAGCCACACCACTCGTCTGTAGATATCAGCGTGTGGGGGGTGGGGGGGG
>CACKRE030001074.1:0-11816 GCA_902602495.3 Ectocarpus sp. CCAP 1310/34 | reverse complement strand
TTATACGGACCTCATGCTTGTGCGAAACTTTCCAAACCGAAAATAGATTAAAGCCACACCCAGGCACAAACAAAACTTCTGGCACAGTAATGTCTATATCCTCCTGTTTCCCGTCGGCTCCGATTTGGTGGAACCGAAGGTCTAAGCTTCCTACAGCTGCAACTTTGATGAGAGCCGAGTCTCCAATTTGAATGAATTGTTCATCCTGGCCCAAGTGGCGAATTTCGTACATGTGATCTATCTGATTTGAAATCATCGCGCTCGCTCCAGAATCGGCCTGCCACTGCTCGCTACCCTTCGGATTCGGCATGTACGGTTGGCATAGAAAAGCTTTGTCTACTGTGGGACGTTTGGTAACACGAGCTACAACTAGCATTCCAGTCACATCAGAGGCAGCAGGCACAATCTTATCAGGTTCAGCAGTCGCGATCATATCAGGCATAGGAGGCACCCTCTCATCATGGACAGCATGCATTATCCCATCAGATTCAGGTTCAGCACTCACAATCACGTCAGGCACACCAGGCACAATTGCATCAGGCTCATGAAAACCGGTCTCCTTTTCATAATTCTCGAACATTGCAGATACACTCGGGTAAGCAAGCCTTTGCAAATCGTGCTCAGAAAAACAGTGATTCTTTTCGTGACTCGCAAGCATTTCAGGGTCAACACCGGGTACAGTAGGTACGAAAACATCAGACGCCGTAAAGCCAAACTCCGACTCAAGAAAATAATTAAACTTGCCTCGAGGGCACACACTACGTGCCATGAAGAGACGAAGAGGGGCGTCGCCAGCAGGAGGTAGAACGTCGCCTGGATCTGGAGAGGGAGAGGAGGAGGAAGAGGTCGCCTGAGGTACGCCGTGGTACTGTTGCTGCTGCTGCTGCTGCTCAAAGCTCGCCTGCTGTTGCGGGGAGGGCGCCGGCTGCTCCGAGGTGTAGAAGGCCTCGTTGTAGACTCTCGGCTGATACGCGTCGGGACTTGCAGCAGAAGGGCAGTATGTTACGTTGGCCCCCTGCTGCTGGTGCGGCCCGCCGTCTTCGGAGAAATAGCCGAAGCCATATCCCCCGCCGGCGTTGCTGTAGGAACCGCCGCTGTGGTTCCCGCCGTGAGCCGCGAGCCCGTACCCGTATCCCGCCTCGGAAGGTGATGGGGACCAACTTGGTGTGGGTGGCGGCGCCGACGCTGCCTGCCATCCCGAGCTGCTTTCGCCTCCGAACGACTCTCCGCCACCCATCGCCACGTGTGCCGGAAAAAATGGCCGTGGGACGCTGGCAAGCTGCCCTGCAGGTACGTTGGCCGGCGGGAAATTACCCCCGCGGCCGCCGCCTCGTCCACGGCTGTCGTAGGGATGAGGCCCGTAGCCGCCGTAGCCGCGCCCCCCAGCGTTGTGCCCCTGCATCTGTCCCCCAGCTCCGGGTCCTGGTCCACGTGGCGGCCCCTGAGGCGCAGGATGGTGGCCCTGACTCCAGCCCGCACCGCTTTGGAATTGGTACGACTGCTGTCCAGGTGGACCACCAACCCGCCCAAGGTTTTGCGATCCGCCACGTGGATGAGCGGCCCCCTCGGCGCCCCTCTTGCCGCTCAAGTAGGCGCTGATCTCGTTGTAGTTCTGGAGGAACTCGCTCCGCAACTTGTGGCAGTCTACGGTCGCGTGTGAGCCATTGGGACCGTGGTACTGGCAGAAGTACGGCTGTGCCGGCTGCTGCTGCTGCTGCTGCTGCTGCTGCTGCAGCTGCTGCTGCCCGCCGTGACCGCCGTGACCCATTCCGACAACGGCTGGTCTCCTCTGCCCGCCGCCCCGGCCCATGCCGGCAGCGACGAGGGCGTGCCTCGTCTCCTCTCCCCTCCCTCCAGATCTCCGCTCATACCTCTGCTCGTGCTCAGCCGTCCTCAATGCCTTCTGCATTTGCACACTCGACGACATGGGGTGGAACAGAACACGCTCTTTTATTCTCTCATTCTCTGGCAGAAAACCCCTAGCAATGTGCTTGCACATGGACACCTCAGCACGATTGTCCCCATACGAAACCAGTCTCATCCACAGCGCTTTCGCTCTACCAAAGTAGTCCATCAAGTTCTCTCCACTCCTCTGACACAACACGTTCCATTGGTCATCTAAAGTCTGTCTCTCTTCGTTCCTACTTCGCCTGTAATACTCCAGGAAAATCTTGTAGTGCTCCTTGCGGGCTCTCAGCCGCGAGCAATTGCCCTTGAATTGCTTGGGCTGTGATCTTGAGAAGCATGAAATTCCACACCTTCCTAGACTGCCTAATTCTGTCCTCCCCAAACGAACGTTTCAACCACTCCATGTTCACTTGAGTCGAAGCTACAGGAATCTCTGCCCCTCTCATCGTTTCTGACACTCCTTCGCACTCCATCCAGGCTTCGAAGGCACTCGTGAAAACTCTCAAAGCTACTTCCAGAGATCTGTTTTTCAGGAAATCATCACTCCACACTGGAACCTCAACTTTCTCTCTCTGCCTAAGTTCTACAGTCTGTGAGGTAGACGTGCCTGAATGGGCACGGTGCCCCTGGTCCTGGGAGTTTGCAATGAGAGCATGCTTGAGGAGGTCGACCAGCTGACGCATAGAATCCTGCTGATCGCCCCCCGCCGCAGCCCTCTCTCCCAGACCGTCTTGATCCACATCGGCGGCGAAAGAAGAGTTGGTTTCTCCACCGCCGACGTCTTCTCCCGCGGGAGGGTCGCCTTGACCTTGTCCCGCCGGAGGCTGTTGTCCATCTCCATCTGGCATCTTGCGCGCGTAGACACCGCGGCCACTCTCTTAATCGAATAACGCTAGCGTGTTGAGTAGCTTTGTGCGTGGGTGCCTCGGCGCGGGGTCCCGTGGCGGAAAGTAAAAGGTGCCAGCAGCTAGGTACTGCCAATGGTGAAAAATGTAGAAACTATCCGCAGGCGTGAAAGCCCTCCTACGTGGTGGAGCGTGGAAGCTCGTGTATATTATAGTTGTGACGTGGAAGCCAGGTGGCGTGGAAGCCCTGATGTAAAGGTATATGTAGGGACGTGGAAGTCCTGAATGCGTGAAGCCGGGTTGGCGTGATAGCCGGAGTAGTGGCGTGGAAGCCGGTGGGTGGCGTGAGAGCCGGAAAAAGGACTTGATTATACACGGAAAAAGGAAGTGGGAAACCACAATCCACGCACACAATTCGGCTGTAGACACCCATACCCTCAATCCTGCAATATGTGATAAAGTTGGTACCACCAAATCTAATCCATACCAACTGTTGAACCCCCAAACTCCCCGCTCCGTCTGTTCGGAAAGTCCTTACTCGAAATAATCTGTCATGCTGTGAGTACATCCAACAGTGTCGAAGGTATAGCCTCCGCAATCTGTGTGATCCCCGTGGCCAAGCTTAAACTTCGCGAGCGTAAGCAGTTGGGTGAATTTCGCATACAGCAGCAAAGAGACAGCATCCTCACGTCTGAGCTCCCATAAAACGTGGTCAAAACCCGCACCTTCCGTCCAAGAGCGACTGTGTTGGCTTTGGTCCGAGTTAGCCATGGTTTTTCATATGCGGAGTCATCGCCGAAAAAATGCGAGCTGATTCCACGATCACGAACTATATTCCGCACACTAGCGGAAACCGTGGACCAAGAACGCACAGGGCGTCCGATTGGGCAAGATAGGCGACGGTTTCCAAAAGAGGAAAACCTCATCGTCGTAACATTCCTGACTACCATCAAAAACAGGGGCCTACCGCGCGGGTGCGCTTACCTTCCCCGAAGAAATATCATCAAGGGATATGGCACCGGCAACCGGCAGGACAATCTGGGTGCCACCCGAAGGCGGGCCGGATTGTGAGCTACGAGGAGAGGCAGGCAATAGCGGTGAACCAGCCGCAAAAGCGTGCAAAACCAAGCGGTCTACGCGGGCGTTTTACGCAAAACGTCGGCGTAGGCCTGTTCATTACAAGCGGCCTTCTTCGAGGGTGCTCGACCTACATGGCCAGCGGCCGCGGGACGCTCGGTACCGCCATTTCGTGACAAAGAACATGAACCTTCCGATTTGGCAAAACCGTTACCTGCGCTCGGCATCGGCGGTGCAGTCGGCACCGTGCGACGTTGATGCTCCGTAGAGGAACGTCGCGAAGGGTCTAGAGGGGACGCGGTGGGTACAAGCGTACTCGAGCCACCGCGGCGGGCTTGAGGCTGTCCCGAAGGTCCCTGAGCTCCGACGAGGTTGACTAGACCACCCGGAGCCGCCGAAACGGTGGAAGGTGCGGAAGCCATGCCTCCAGAGGGCATACACATCGGGGCGAGCGTCAGTGATACACCCGACTTCTTATCGTTCCCGCACCCACACCACAAGGCTGTAGTCGGCAAGTCACGACGGTCGCCCAAGACAAGTTGTGATGAGGCGCGGGGCGATAAATATATGAGAAACAAAAGGTTGGAAGTCCAACACATACCTGTGACGGCGATGCGTGCAAAAGGTCATCGCTGTCGTACCACGAAAATACGAGGTTCCGGAATTCCGCGGGCGCGGGGTTCCAGCGACAGCGGTGGACGCTGGGGCCGTGGCGACACCAACGGCCGGTACCGGGAACGGGGTGTGTGCGTCCGAGTTGCATCTCCCAGAACGGTGGCCTTCGCCCGATGTATGGCCATTTTTTTTACCTGAGTCACCTCCTTTTTCGCATGCGCACGGTAGAGCATCATGCGGTATGGCCAACGGGAAACACGCCGGCACTTCTTCATGCGAGGTTGTGGCTGGGGTTAAAGAAAATCCTGTGAATTCATGAAATTGCCTCGCAGTTGAGACATTTGCCAGAAAATTGCCGAAAGTCTGCAGCCGCAGCCATACATCAGCGGCAGCGATATAGCGGCCGCGACAGTGCAATGGCAGCAGTAGCAGCAGCAGCAGCAGCAATATCAGCAACGCCGGAACAGGGAAAAACAAGCAGCGGTGGTGACAGCGGCAAACACGTACGCTTCGGGAACCAACCGCAGATGCAAAACTATCCGAGAAATTACTTCCTGCAGCCAAGGCCAGGCACGCTCTTTGCGCTGCCGGTGCTTTGTTCCTCTTCAACTGTGCATAATAGAGCAGTCACTTTTGTACTGACAGCGAGTAGCAGACATCACCCACATCATGTAAGCATGCATGTGCAGGTAGCATCCACGGCCGCCGGTCCAATCTCCTGGCTCTGCTCTGGGCGGAGTTTAGTCGGCCTAAGTCTCTGGCCGTGGCCAAAAAAATAGTTAGTTGTTGCGGTGAGACCACCACCATGGGTCATGGTGTATGACCAGCAACGCTGAGCAGGTGTCACGGAAACACTCCATGACAGATTCCTTTCTCGTCCGCGTCCTATTTATAAAAGAATACATGAGAGGATTTGCAAAAAGGAAGAGCATCTCCGGGAAGCAAAACATTGTCACATTAGACCACTGTCAATCGGCCACTCGGCAGCATTAATGGCCGCCAATGTAGGCCACAGTCTGTCGGTTAAGCGGCCATTCGGCAACTTCTCATAACCACGGCTGAGCTCGAGGTGTTCCCACAGAAACACCAGGGTTGAGCTCGAGAAGTTCCAACAGAAACACCCCGCGCCCGAATGTTTTGCTCTTCGTGTCTCCGATTTCCAGGCAAGAAATAGATATATGTTGCCGATTGCGCCAATGCGCAACCACGGATGACAGCAGATATATGTGGTATAATGTCACGCCAGCTAAGCGGCCGGTTGGCAGCTCCCCGTCACCATGTGGACTGGTAGGCACGCATTACAGATGCCAAGGCTGTTTCCTCGACCTCGAAGTGTGCACAGAAAACACACACCCGCGGCCGGTTTATTGGCCGATCGATTCTCCTGTAGCAAAGCAGCGCGGTGAGATAGATTGCACCAAATTGCACAACCGCAGTGTAGCAGACAGCAACATGCCACGGCAGGCCATCAAGTGGCCACTAAGCAGCAGCATGCCATCGCCACTATTTCGATGGCATGATCAGATAGGCACGGGGCTTGCCACCGAAGGGATAGGAAGGAAAGGGTAGTCTGAACGCACGAGCAAAGGTCACGTTATCGCAATCAAGGTAGCATGGACGAGGCCAGCTGTTTCGCAGAGACCCCCGCGTTCCGACGTGACCCTGCCAGCAATCGAATCTTCGTGGAAGAAAGGCCACGGCGCTCACCAAAACCCACAAGTCATGGAAATAGAAGAGCGCCACCAAGCATGGGCGGCGCACCACATGTACATGGATGGACTCGAAAGCCCATCAAGCTGAAGGATAAACAAACATGCACAAGACTCTCCACAAACAGACAAATGTGTCAGAGGGAGCGTTTGTACCCCCCCTCTGAAGCCGGTACAAAAACAATGGACTGAAACAAAACAAAGGGGACAGAAGCAACGCGAAGTGCGGTGCACCAGCGAAGGACCGGAGTCGTCCTGCCGACGACGCCACAATGTTATCAAGGAACAAGGAAATAAAAGGGAAGGGAGCAAGTTCGCTTCTCCTTGCTGGCTCACTCACAGTTGTTGCTAGATTTCATTTTATATCCTCTTCATACCTAGCCCGCGTTCCGCGCTCACAAGTCGAGAGTGAGGACGGGGGCTATAATCTTACATAGTCACAGCGACCAACGAATATACAAAATATCCATGTCATGATGTCATGATCATACAACGCTCATACACTAGTTGCTCCATTACACGTTTGAATCAGGACCTAGAGTCGGCCGTGAGATGCGATACGTGGAAGCGTTGCCGGGGGAATCTGAAACCGAAACCCTTCTTCTGTATTGCACTTTCATTGCAGCTGTACAATACAATGCAACACCCGAGGATTTGAACGAAGAACTCGCTAGGTGAAAAACCTCTAGGCTGATACTTCAGCAACAAGGAACGTGTTGAGGGAAGCGCACGCTCCACAGTGAATCCGCTTGAATTGCCAATGGTTGACATTCGCCCCACACAAGTACTTTGGCTGAGCCTGATCTTTCGTTCCTTGTGATCAGATAGGATGTTCATTTGAACGGTTACCGAGAATGAGTCTCCCGCGTTTGGCCGGAAATGCGTTCCCTGCTCAAATGTCCTCCCCGGCCGGACTTCCAACCGAACCTCTCATGTTCTATGACACCGCTGAGCCATACCCCACAAACTACCGGTTACACTTTTGTGGCCTGGCCCAACCTTAGGTTTTTGGCGGAAGATCGGTTTGGCCGTGAGGTTCTCAACAAGGAGTTCATCCTGCCGGACAACCTCCACCTCACCGGCGATGGCCTGGATGCTTGGGCCGACTGCGCGGAAGCCGCGGTTCACTCTGGGCTAGGGGAAGGCTAGCTAAGGCAGTGGAGGGCCGCCGTTGTCTTGCGTTTTGTAGTATTTGCGTGCGTGTGTATTGGACGCTCGCCTTTTGCCCCGATGAGCGGCACCGCGTATCATGCGGGGATTTGAGCAGTACACGTTAGTCTTGTTTCCAACCATCTCAACAACGAGATGGTAGCAGTGTCTGTATCTCTCTCCACCCTCAAAACGCTACCTATTGAAGCTGGTACAGAGTAGCTTCTGCAAAGCTTCTGATACAAGATGCGGTAGTTGTGCTGCAACAGTTTTTTGTGTGTTGCTTCCTGTGACGAGAAACGTGTTGCGTTGTTGTATACGTACCGAATATTGGGTACTACCACATTTGCCTCCTGGGACATCCTCCAGGAGACTATTGTTCGCCCATATCTTCGGGGGGGCATGAGAGGTGTTGTTTGTCTAACCCGAAAGCCGCTTGCTGGACGCTTGACCCTGTGTAGAAAAAGAATTGCACCGTCGGCTTTGGAGATAGGGGCGACGGGGAACGAAATCCCGCAACCCCAAGGTTGACGTGTCTTTGACGTTGTACATAGCTTGATGCAAATGTTATCCCACACGACGCAAGTTTCTGTTTCAAGGGCTTGGCAAGGCTTGGGGCGATTTTTCGGGTGTGCACCATGTATTGCGCGTCACCAATTCTTGTTTTTATTATCTCCATGGCAACGATCATTTTTTTCGTGCTGTTGAGCTCTCTTCTGGCACTACTGTGAGGCGCTTCGTTTGCGCGCAAGGCCCCCCGGGGATGAGCGTGCGTGAGGTAACAACAGGACGTCTGAGCAAGCCAGTTGCCCCAGTTTTTTTTCGGTTGACCGTTGGTTGCTGTAGGCGTACATACCAGCAAGTGGGTTTCGTCGGCCCAGGGGCGATCATATGGCTTTGTCTACACGGGTGGGCACAAATTTATCATCACGGCTTGTTGCGAGATCATAGATTCCCTCCGTCTTTTAGTGAGTCATGCGTGTTCTTTTTTCTGCTCTTCATCGAGAGGAGCGGTTTGGATTGTTCTTTTCTCTGTCTTTGTTCTTCAGAGACAATTTCATCTCAGTCGTTCCGTGCAAGCCAAGTGCAAGCACAGATGTACACGAACGTCGACGTCCGGACCTACGTCAAGTGACTGTCGAAACTGACTACTGGCCGAATCCGGTGTTCCCACGCCACTTCCGCTGGAAAAAGTAACCTTTTTTCCCTTTGGTGTCACGGAGATTATTGTCTTTCCTCATTAAGTTTGGAATCACTTCGTTTAGGCATGGCGGCGCGCTCCCCCGAGATCTTCTTGATTGCTAAGCAGTACTCGCTATTGGTGCGGGGTTTTCGTCTTCTACCCCCGGATCAAAGGTTCGAACGACGTACGTACTGGAGTGATGACAACCATCGAACGTAGAGTGCTTTGAAAATCATACACGAGATAGGTAGGACCAGTTGGGAAGTGTTCTGCAGGACGCTCCTCCAGTTGTTGCACAGAGCATCAGCGGGCTCGGCTTGTCTGTGTAGTAGCAGCCTCGTCACTGCTTACTCTTCTCAAACCAAGACAAACCAATACTACAATTTTTCACCAGTGGTCAAACTTAAGACACACCAGGGGACACGGGCATTGCCTCAACAAGTTAAATGCGTAACGAAGTACGGAAATCAGTGAAGACATCATGGAGCAGCGACTTTGCGCGTTTGCACGCCCAGATCTGTCGAGGCTGTGCAGCTGTGGTTCGAACGTCCGGTCAACTCTTGGTCAAAAACAACCACGATGCACTGCTTGTACGCACCTTCACAGACTCAAACCTCTTGACTGCAGATGAACAGCAGTGTTCGTAAAATCACTAAATAGTAGGAGTATAGTCTATATATATAGATAGCTGCCTTGGGTGAACAGCCGCTTGGGGGGAATGGGTCTGTGACGGTAAATGATCGACTTCATAGTCGCGAGGGAAGGGATTGCTGCACCCTACTCGCGATAAAAACATCTCAAGCAGGAACCGCAGGAGGGGGTCCAACCCCCCCTTCCTATGTGACCCCGGTTGGGTCGTCTAGCTGGTAGAAGTGGAGGATAGCGGCCAGAGGGGAGACAGAGCCCAATGATGTTGTTGTTGTTGTCTTCACATTTAACCGTATGTCAGTTGCTAAATGCCAAAATCTAGCAAAAGACTCTCAGCCCGTGGTCACGAAAGTGCTAAAGCCATCTGAGGATCTAAAGAACACGCACACATATATATATCAGCTCATATATATCGAGAAAAAGGTATCCAAGAGCCCGAAGAGGTACACCTAAAAATCCCTGCAGCACCGTATGCGTGCCCAAAAACTGAACTGCACGTCCGTCCCACCGTTCGACTACAGTAGCATCACCCCCTCCCTGTCCCACTCTATACCAAAACGGAAGATTGCCGACTACAGCATACTGCTGTCTGAAGTGCTGTCTGTACAAAAACACCATGGTAGGCATGGAACAANATCGACAATAGCTAAGAATCGTTCCACATTGAAGGGGTCTTCCACGATCAGGCACAAAACCAATGCACCCGGGTCAGCCACGCCATCTCTGACGGGACTCTCTACAAAACCGGTGACGACGTTGTGGTGAGAATGGGTTTCAGTCTAGTTCGTGGGGCGTTATTGGNTCCCGATCGTCTGCGTTAGGCACGCAGTGAAAACATCGACACTAGCTAAGAATCGTTCCACATTGAAGGGGTCTTCCACGATCAGGCACAAAACCAATGCACCCGGGTCAGCCACGCCATCTCTGACGGGACTCTCTACAAAACCGGTGACGACGTTGTGGTGAGAATGGGTTTCAGTCTAGTTCGTGGGGCGTTATTGGTTATTATCTGAAACGGTCGACACAATTCTGAGTGTCTAGATGACTGGACCGACCAACCAAGCAGCGTAGACCTAGGGCTGATGTAGCCAGCTGGATGCATCGGACCTAGGGCCCAGGCAATAACCAGCGTAGACCCAGGATTATGAGAGTTAGCCAGTAACATGTGTTTGTGCATTTCATTGGATTAAGGCAACCAATCAGATGGTTGTGTAGTAGGAGAATCGCAGACCACGGACTGACGTGTGACTGTTTGTAACGCTTGGTTGCAGTTGGATCCGTCCGGAAGCTTGGCTCCGTTAAGCCTCGCACATGAATCACTCATAAAGCTTTGCCCTCAGTCTCGCCGTACAGAGCTGATTGCAAGATTGCCGAGAGTCAATAATGAGACACCCAAAACAACCGTGCCGAACACAAGACGCTTGAACACAAGCACATGCACTTCTGACAAGGCTGAGCCTGTTAGCAAGGAAGAGGCAGAACCAGTACCCCAGAGTACCAGTTATCTCCACAGTGGCGTCGTCGGCTTCAAGCTTTATCTAGCTTGCTTGTGCGTCGAGTGTCCACGGTTGGGGTCGTCTGAAAACCGGCAGACAGTCGATACGCGCGACTGTCGATACGCACGACGTACCGCTAGGGTACCGCGCAACGGGGCTGAGGCCGCCGAGAAAATCGCTACCCCCGAAGAAGGGAGCGTGAGCCCGATTGCAATCGAGGTGCCGACGGAGCACTCGAGCATTCCCGAGCGGAGCGTGGATTCCGGACGACCCGGTCGGTACGGGTCCGGCGCGGGAGTTGTCTGTGCCTCCCGTGTCGGGGAGCGCTGCCGCACCGGCCCGCGAGGAAACCGGCGACTCGGTGTCTCTCGCCAGGGAAGTCGCTACCATCATGGCACAGGGGTCCGGCTCCACGTTCGACCAAGCCATGGCGATGGCGCTCGCGACGAAAAAGTGCAAGGACTGCACGCCGTCCAGCGGATCGGAGGACGGCGAGTACCGCCGCGGAGGTGGGAGTCGCCGTGGCAGTCACGGTGGACGGGCCGGTCATGGTGATCGTGGTGGAGGTGCCCGCGGACGCTCCGGCAGGAAGCATTACCGGGGTGGGGACTCCAGTGACGGGTGGCCTGCGTCGGACTCTGCCGGCGAGCACCGTGGTGGTGGTCGCGGACAGTGCTATGGCCATGGCGGCGGACGTTACTGCTCGGGCAAAGAGCGGACTGTTCACCAGCATTCCGGTGGGAGCGGGGACTCGGATGGGCATGGCCGCGGGTTTGGCGGCCGCGCACGTGGCTCTCGAGGACGTGGAGGCCGTGGTGGCGGACGGGGCAGGTATGAAACCGATAGTGGTAGCGGTAGCGACGACGAGGAGGCTCGTTTCGTCGGGAAACACGGTCAGGTGTCCCTTGAGGCCGTGCCGGTTTTGCGTAAACCTGTTGCAGTGCCTCCGGTGTGTGTCGATTCCGCAAAGGCTGTTGCGCCTGCTACGCCTGTAGACGAAGTTGGCCTAGACTCGTTTACTTACGTGAAGCCAGAGACATCCAAACCTCGTGTGCCGTTGTCCGCGGTTAAATCTGAAGTGACATCTGGTGTGAGATCGGACGTTAAACCTGAAGCGGGTAAGTCCGAGCCAGTGAAAACCGAAGCCCTCCGGCCTAAGGAGGAATTGCCCCCGGGGACGGGACGG
>CACKRE030001073.1:134400-164641 GCA_902602495.3 Ectocarpus sp. CCAP 1310/34 | reverse complement strand
CCCTACAAAGCCGGGACGGAGCACGCCGGGTTCTCACCGGACCAGGCTCTGGGAATGGTTTTTATGGCTACCTTCCGATGGGGAGGCACGGGGAGCCGTATTTGTTTGTGTATTCCGGTCAGCATATGTGGAGCGGGTCCGTAAGTGGTGACCGGCTTCTTTAGCATTTTGTTTTGAGCCAGAGACGTTGGACATGAGTGAGTGATCAGTTTTGGTTGTTGAGGTTGAGCAGCTGCTTCACCTCTTGAGCACTCTGGAGCTCTCTCAACGTCGATGCGTTCGAGTCGTGCCGGAGGTGTTCCAACATGCAGCACCAACGATTTCTCGTTGTCGCTCCACACGAGCGGTTTGATCGCCCGGGTGGCCTAGGTTGCAGCAAAACATTAGAGCGTCGGGAGTAGTTGACTATCGGCGAAGGTGTGTATCCGTTCGATCTTTCGTAGCTACACGGGGCCGTCGCTTGTGCGTGTTCTTGAGTAAACTTAAGCGAAGGACGGCTGAATCGCTCTCGCGTGAAAGACGCAACGCCGCACGAGATTCTTCTGCTGTGCGACCCCTGTTGGGAGCTCTCCAGTTGGTTGTGAGGACGCAAAATCAGGGAGCAATCAAGAGACTCCGAACGATGGTGTTGACAAGAACTAATTGAAGAGAGAGGAGAAAAAATGGCGCATTGGAAGAAAGAGGCGGCGCGGCCAGCAAAATAACATGCCATCTTCAGTTTTGGGCCACCTGTGGTTAAGGTTGTCGGCGTGGAAAACGAGTTCATTGCCAAGAACGCACGAGCGCGCACGTCCGAATGATTGCCAACCCAGAAGGTTGTGGCGGCAGTGAGGATATGTAGATACAGCTGTCTACGTGATATCCACAACAAGAGCCAAGAACGCCGAGCGCATCGCGTCGCGCAGAAAGCGGAGTGTTGCTGAACGAGAACAGTGTTCCACGGGCGTGTACGACTTCGCACGTGCAAATTGTAGACACAACGCGGACAGCGCTGCTACGCGTGCGGCTCGGATAATTAGGAGCAATATGGGGCAGCCACCTGGCACTGTGACACACAGCAAGCAGTGCAGCGATTGGAAGGGGCACAACGCATCGCTATTCCTTCAAAAAATAAACAATAAATTATCGCCGTGTGATTCGTTCGATTTCTTCTATTGAGCACTCTCCCTTCTCCCTCTCACGCATCGCCCACGCGACTAAGCAGAATCAGCAGCTACCTGGAGTGATCGGTCAAGACTCTGCACCTCAAGACAATACCATCGGACCGCAAAGATTGCCGATGACGCACGAACCATCGACACGTGACAAAAAAACTTGGAACACCCACCCGACAGCCTGCTGCCAACTCCGAAACAGAGATCAGCGATATTCAACCAGACAGCACATGCATGTTTCCAAGCACCATTTTGCACCCACGCGCCAAATTCGCTTCTGTTGCCCCAACACGGGAAACCGGGGTTCCTACGCAAAAAAAAAAAAACGCGCAATGTACTACGATTACACATCTCCAGCACGCAACTCGGAGGGGTCAAAGGGGTGCATGGCAGGTGGAGCCGTGGGGGATCCGTCCGACGCCCATTACTTGGCAGCAACGTGTACTGCTCGCTACCGAAAGAGGACGCCGGTGCTCCCCTTCCTAAACGATGGCAACGTTGAGTTTCGCTTGTGCCCTACAGTACAACGTACACCCGGTTCCCCCTCTCCATTCTAGTCAAAATTGGACAACAGATACGGCAAGGGGTGGTGTGTGACGACGGCAGGACAAGAAAGTAAAGCAGTGGGTAACGAGCGCACACGAAACCACACGCCTCCGAGAGACGGAAATATTGTAGGCTCTCATTTGAAGCAAAACCTGTGCAACTGCTGTCTGTCGTCAACTGCCAGCCGCCACAAGAAGAATATTCGCCAAAAAGAAACAACTGTCGCACGCACTCCGACTTATCCAACTCCTGCTGCGACCTCCGCCCCCCTGCTCCTGTCTCTAGACCCTGTTTTACGTGCCCGACCGCGGTGTATTCTAGAACGGGTGGGTCTCTCGCTCATGCTATGATTTTCGAAACGCTCAACCTCATATCGCAAATGGCGGGGTACTCATTCCTCACCCCTTCCTCGCGCCAGTCCAGCTCTAACTACTCCAGCTACTCCTCCACCCAAACCAGCCTCTCTTGCTGCTGGCCTCCACGCATCCTGCCCATTATGTCGACTACCAGCCCCCCCCGTCCCCCACTAACCTGGGGGGACCCCCCGAAAACGACACGATGTAATTGCGTTTTAACAGCCTGCATCATCATCGTCCCATATTGCATACGACTTAGAAAAGGTCCACGACACCATACGACACACATAAACACGACAGCAGAGAAAACAAAATGGAAGTACCATCATCACGGTGCCGTTGCCTCCTTCAGGTACGCAATGAGCTCCTTTCGCTCTGCCGGCTTCTTGATGCCCGCGAACACCATCTTGGTCCCCTTGATGTACTTCTTCGGCGCGAGCAAGTAGTCGAACAGGGTGCTCTCGGTCCAGACCACGCCCGACGTCTTGTTGGCGGTCGAGTACGAGTAGCCGTCCACGGTGCCCGCCGCGCGCCCAAACAAGCCGTTCAGGTTGGGGCCCTGCTTATGGCCGGCGTCCTGCAGGGAGGCGGGCAAAAAGGGGGGCGCGGCAGCACCATTTGAAAGGTTGGTATGCGTGAGTGTCTTCGCCCGCTCATACCATAGTGGTACATAATGCGAGAGGAACCCAGGAAGAGCAGTGCAGGATGGAGATTGATGACGAATCGAATGAGTCCGCATACGTTGCAATTTTAGCGGTCCTGGACCATACGCTGCTCGTCGAGCGGCTCGCTGCACGAAAGATTAACAACGTCATCGTACGCTCTCTCTCTCTCGTTCGCTCCTCCCTGTTGCAACTAGGTGCGTTATTTCGCAAGAGTGGGCAAGAGCTAATGCCTCCTGCTGCATGCACAGGCGACATTCCTCGCATTTAGCCGAGAGGAAGGCGGAACTCACTTGCACGGTGGTTCCTGATAAGTCTGTGCGTCATCAGCCACCACGGACCAAACTGGGCCCCGAAAAAACACAAACTTAGAAACCGATTACACTTGTGTTTCCAACCGGCACACGGCAGAAGCACCCCTCTCTTGCGTGCACAGGCAGACACCGACCGCTCTACTATCTGAGGGGCAGGCATAGGTACACTTCTGCAGCGCGGCCAAATACACATGCCCAAGCACGCCTAGCCTTGCCTCGACCCAAAAGACTCCGCCAATAAAAACCAGCGCAGACCCACAAAAAGCGTCTTCCAGGAGGGAGAGGGCCAGACAAATCAGAAGGTTGCGTGCGTTGGGTAACGTACCTTCTCAACAGTGTGGCACTGCGAGCACTTGGTCTTGAAGATCTTGGCTCCTAGTTTGGTAGACATGGCTCGAGAAGTTTACAGCAGATGCTCCTTTCGACGCTTGGTGTTCGAACACTTGTGCTCACGGGTGGAAGGACGTGGACCAAAAAAAGAAAAAACGCGGCGGAAAAAAAGAGGCGCAGCGCGGCGGCGTTTCTGTTCCGCGAAAAATATGAAACGTCTTTTTTATTTTTATTTTCTGAATGTCACACAACAAATCCATGTCTACCTATAGAAATACGTCTAAGATAGATTAGCAATGAATCCATTGCGTGAGCGAAAGGCTACCTGTATGCCTACGGTTTCCCAGACAGCATACAACGATAACTCCCCTGTGGGTAACAGGCTCAACAAGGCAGTTTGGTAGCCATCTTGTGTATCTATCTGTATGTTGTGCTGGGAAGTTGTAGACGGAAGATTTAGGGGAACTCGGTTTGTCCGTTGTTCTATTAATGAGCACCCTTATGTGGTTGCAGAGCAAGCGTGTCTTGGGTTGTGTATAGTTTCGTCATCAACTTATTTTTTGTTTTTGATGTATAGGGGTATGTGCGGCGCGGGAGAACATAGAGTAAACCGGCCAATTAACGAACGCTTAAGCCACCCCTCGCGCCAACAGCTCGTTCTCGGGCATGAAGAGGAGTATGATGTATTTGTGGGTACCGGACGATAGCTTGTATTATAGGCTACCTCCCTAAAAAAAAAAAAAAATCGTGTCAACGAGATAGAGCTGATGCAGTGCATTCCATTGTTTAGCTGAAAATGCAGGAAAACACCCCCCCCCCCAATTAACGAACACTTTAGCTTTGTAGCTGCTTTCGTGCGTTCTGAAGCGTTTCATGATCTGATTTTTTGTGGAGATACGTCTGTCGCAACATATATCCGTTTAGGAAAAAAAAAAATGGAATCGATCCACGCCCGGGGACAAAATCCTCACATCCCCGGGTTTTCCGCCTGAAATCGGGGACGGATTTTACCCCATTTTTGACCGTACGGCGGTGCTGCACACATGAAAAGAGCCAAAACTAAGAGATTATTGCACAGTGGGTCTAATCTGATCATATACAGACTCAAGAAAAAAAAATTAGGACGAAAAACTTCGCGCATGTGATGTAATGCCCGTTCAAACAGGCACCCCTTGACCCGGCCGCTACCGCTATAATTCTCCGCAAGAACCCCAAGGCCATTTCCCTTTTTTCACAGTCATCTTACATTCCCACAAGACGCCCTTTGGTGTGTAGGTTTGTTTTATCACAAGAAACGCTGTTGCAAAAAAAAAAAAAAATCATGCATGCCCGGGGACAAAATTACCATATCCCCGGGTTTCCCGGTATCAACCCCCCCGCCCCCCCCGCGCTGCTGGGGTGCACCCTAACCATCTCCACATGCCCCCACAAACCACCTAATCTTCTGCTTTACTCGTATAGTCTAATTCATCCACCGCCTAGACAATAGTAGCCCAGAAAAACAACAACAACCGCAAAGCATCTGCCCTGGTCTAAACATCAACGATTGGTGTCGGGATCCGCTGCCGTCCTCGGGAAGAAATGGGAGCCGCCGACGGCGGCGGGTGAACCAAGGGAACCGCCGCCCCTCTCGGCCGTCCCGCTCCTCCTTGGACGGGAGCACCTCTCCCCTCGTCCCCCCCCCGCCCTCCCGCCCCCATTTGCTCTCCACGAGCACCAGTGGTGCGGTCCTGGCCACCCTGTCCTCTGCCACGCCCCTCTCGCCCACCGCCACCGCGCCCCCTGATCGCCGTCCGCGTCCCGCTTAGCTCAACCCTCACGCTCCTCTCTCCCCGCCCTCCGTCCTGTTCCCCGCCCCGTCCTTCGCCACGCCCCCCGCTCCGCCCTCCACCTCTCCCACCCTCGCGCCCTCCACCTCTCCCCCCCTCTCGCCCGCCGCCCCGCCCGAAGCCCCGCCCGCCGCCCCGCCCGCCGCCCCGCCCGCCGCCCTGCCCGCCGCCCCGCCCACCAACTGCTCCAGATTGTTGGTTGGCCTCCTTCGTTGCCCTTGCCTCCGCGCGTGCCGCCTTTGCTTCCTCAGCTGCCTGCTTCGCTTCTTGGTCCTTCTTGGCCTGAGCAAGATGTTCTTCGGCGGACAGCAGACCACCTTCGGGCTTCCCCCCCCCCGCCCGAACGGTCGCGAAAGCCTTGGTGCGCTTGGTGAGGCGGGTGAGCCCGCCAAGGAACACGGTGTTGACACGGAGCCCCTCGATCATCAGCCCGTGTCTTTTCAGCTCCAGGAGGGCAGCGCGGCCGAGGTCTCGCTCGAGTTGATCCTTAGAGGCAACCACGGCGAGGTCTTCACGAATAGGGCGGTCATGGTCCCGTTGCTTCCTCTTGCTGTGTAGTCTGTTGATAGCTTTCTCCATGCTCACCGGCCACAAGCCCGACCCTTTGAACGCCGCCTTGTTGTTCTCAGGCGTGAAGCTCCCTGCCCATGCCTCCGCAATCACGCCAGCCATGTCGCGCTTCACCGGACTCCTCCCCCCGTTCTTTAGCGGGTAGGCCGTGAGCACCTTGGTGATCTCCATCTTGAAGGTTCCGAACGTACCGACGTCCAAGGGCTGGGTGATGTGCGATGTGTGGGATGGAAGCTGGAATAGGTCCATGTCCAGGGAGATGCCCAAGCTGATGGCGTCGAAGGTCGTGTGTGAGGCGTGGCCGTCGAGCACAAGGGCAGCTTTGCCCAGCAAGCCGCGCGCATCGAGCTGCTTGCGGAGGTCTCGAAGGTAGTCCAGGAAGACGTGGCTCTGGATGAAGGATGACTCCGTGACGGTGTACTTCGCATCGGGGACGCCGTTGTTGTCCTGGATCCAAGCGGGTTGCATACGCTGGCCTTTGAAGATGATGGTAGGGTGGAACGTGTGGCCGTCGGCACCGATGGTGGCGACCACCGTCGTATTTTCTCGCGAATTGGAACGCCTCGCGCCGGGTACCTTGGTGCCTCTTGCGACGATTGCCTTCCCCGACTTTGTACCTTGAGGGGTCGAACCTACAACACGCGCGCATCGGGGGTAAAGACAGTTGAACAATCAGTAAACTAGACACACAAAAAACGCGCGTACAAACACACATGGGTGCTGCTCGCTCCGGGTGGTGGCACACAGCAGTGGTGAAGGCCATTTTTTGTGCGGCAAGTGTCGGATTCGTTTAAACTTTGGGTGCGAAACAATAACCCCACACCCATGGCAGTTTGCATTGAGCTCCAAACGTAGGTGGGTTTACAAAAACAAAGCGTTCTACTGAAGTCTCGACGTGACTAGACTAGTCTGCACTTCGCGCGTCGTTCAGCAACACACATGCATTTTGCAGACCAAGAACACACGCCCGCTGTTGCCGGTAGCATCACAACAGAAAACGATGTACACATGCAATCATGCGGCAGAGTGCAACTGAGATGACCACAGGGACTGTTACATGCTAACCTCAGCCGACTCCAGCAGCAAACATGCGGGCGTGTTGTGTGCTACGCGCATGACAAGCAGCAACGGCTCGGAAGATATGCGGGACAACTGCTGGATCTTTTTTTTTTGCAGCAGCAGAACTCCGCGTTGTTGTGACACATCGCAGTGCTGCTGGTACTTCGCCTACGAACCCACAGCAGTCGATACTGACACCGCTGACACCCAATGACACCTACTGACACCTCAACCCTTGCCCTAACTCACTTGTCTCATCCGTGTTGAGGATGCGTTCCGGCGGGAGCTTGGTCTCCTCCAGGTACTCCGCCCATGCTTTGTAGAAAGCTTGAAGGCGAGGCTCGCCGTCTTCGTTAATCCGGTTTGCTTCGTAGATGTGGGTGGCTCGCTCCGACAAACCCGGGTGTCTCGCCATAAACCCCTCAAGCCAGCTGTCCCCAGGGCCCTTGTCTGGGTCCCAGGGCACCTTGCGCCCGTCGGTGCAGATGTTGCGCACAGCGTCTCTCAGCTCCCTCCGACCCAACAGCAAGAAGTGTCGGGAGGCGTAGATCAAGACGTCTTCTACGAAATCTTCCTCCTCCTTGCTCAGGACAGTCCCGGGACCAACCCTCGCATCTATGGCCACCTTGTTCTTCACACGGTCGTGCAGCGAGGCTAGCGGTAACCCGTAGGTCCTCGCAGCAACGCGGAGCGACATCTCACCGCTGCGTACCGCATCTACAGCCTTCTGGGCCTGCTCTGGGTCTACTCTCTTACGTCCCATGCTTAGCAGCAGGACCCCGAAAAGGGCAAAGATTCCCCACATAAGGGGTGTGGGTGAGGGCTGTGCTGTATCTCGGGAGTGCTTGACCCGATCGACACGCGGAGGTGCTCAAACGAAAGCTAACGGAAAGCTGAAGATTTCAAAAAAAAAATTGGGGGGCTCCGCGCATTGTGCGCCGAGGGACGTGCATTTGAAAAAAGTGTTCGTTAAAGGGGGGGTGTTCGTTAATACCCTGGTTTACTCTATTTACCTTGTTGTCTTTGTTTTCTTGGTCTCGTGTTCTCGTCCTGAAAGACGCCGGCTCCGGTGTATTCTCTAGAAAGGGGGACAGGTCCCGTTTCGGGTGCGCTACCCATCTCTCGAAAGCTATCACACTTCTGGAAACAATCGATGGAACAAACGTCACATTCTTCCTCGCTCTTATTTACGCGTGATGCGCCATCCTGTGTAAATTATTCGTCAAGTTTGGACGATCAATGGGGGCTCAGCGTGTGGCCCGCCTCTGCGCACCGTATGCGGCAAAGAGATGGTACCGAGTGCGATCGTCTTGTGAAATGATGGTTGTTTCATGTTTTTCACACCCCGGTGCCATCTCTCCGACAGATCATCGGTGTGGTGCCAATTCCTTGCCGCAGGCACATGGACGCACACAGAACTATTGCTGTAGACGTGTTGTGCATACAACCATGCGCCGCTTTTCCTATCATCCCTACGTTGCATACAAATACATACCGCGAATGACGGAGAAAAATGAAGCCAGCTATTGCAAAGCCGACTAAACTCCATATCACTAGAGAAATATGATGGACTTCACCAGGAGCGGGATTAAGGCCATTGGGCCGCAACGTAATTCGGAAAGTTCCATGTAGAGAACGAAGTTCGCACGAATGCTGAGTAATACGTGCGGTTGCACTCCACGTGTTCCGGTCAACTCTTGTTGGAGTGTGTATTCCATCGCCTGGAAAACAAAAATCGGAAACATCATAGACAAAGCCAACCACAACAACATCATAACGACTGGTCTCTTAGCTTCCAACCAACATGATGCCAACGTTCAACAGTTTCACCCTAGGAGCACAATGCCGAGAAGAAATAACCCCACGTTTACTCAAACAAAATGCATCTCGGAAACTATTTGCACGTCTCAACATCATCCACGTTCGTTCCTGGAACACCAACGCAAAATCTCAGCCTCAAAGCTGGAGCATTGGTCTTCGAATACGCATACCAACAACATTCGCGTTCTCGCAACGGCAACAGACGGGTAGCCCGAGGGAAAAACCGCAACGGATGACAAACGTGGAACTTCTTTCCGACGACTTTCCAATCATTGAGATACATACCATCCATGTGCTTTGCAAGATTTTCGGGGTGACAAAAATAAACCACAGGGGCAATACCAACGGGCCCATTCCAAAGGGAAGTGGAACCGCCAATCACGGTTTTCCAACTCTACTACCGCAGACCAACCCAAGACCGCCCCCACCGCAAAACAAAAAAAAAACTGCATAAGTCTGGGAGGGAATCACGGCCCCCACTACATCGTTCCTCGCCCCACCCCACGGCGCGTCACATCGAATACAAGCGCATCGACACGACGCTGCTGATCGTTCTCTACCGTGTGCACGGAAAGGGCAAGTACTGTCACACCAGCACAACGCCATGTAGCGCCTTTGCGGCCGACTCGGACGCTAACCCCACCGCCAGAGGTTGGCGGGAAGCCTACGAAGTAGTTCAGAAAGTTTGGTCGGAATAGCAGACTGCCCTCTGGTCCTTTAGGGGGCGCATCGTTTCGGGTCCCGAGGGAACATGGACGTTTTTCTGATGTTCTTGAGCCCCAAGAACAGCATCACCACGCGCTCCAATCCGATGCCGCCGCCGCCTGTGGAAGCAAGCACAAGGCGCGCATGAACGCGATTTAGAGGGTGTTTGGCGCTTTAGTTAGTCCAACAGTCGTGTCGCGACCAATGACCGGACCAGTCTCTCCTGTCCAGGGACGCAAAGTATCTACTCCAAAACACCACACCCAACCAGACGGGTTCAGCTTTGCACCACCAGGACCCCTCACGAACGCGAGACATTTCACGCGGGCAATATGCGGCTCTTGAGACTGCTGTTCCTCACCGTGCGGCTCGGCGCCGTGCTTAAACGCGTCCAGGTACGACGTGATCGAATCGAGGGGGATGTCATGTTCCCTGGCTCGTTCCTTGAGGAACTCCAAGTCGTGGATACGCTGAGCGCCCGACACGATTTCCTGGGAAAGGGTCGCATGGGGGGAGAGGGGTTGTCATCAGACAAGCCAAGACGGACGCCGTTGTTGTTTCGGACGTTGCGGAGGAGTGAGATATGACTCGGCTCAAGCGGGCTGTAGTAGGTTTAGGACCCAGGGGACCACAAGCCCCTTGTTCACGGTAAACAGCAGAAGTACTTCGAAGCGCAGCAAGGTCAGCGCCGTAAGGAAGCCGTCGGGGAGGCACAACGGGCGCCCTGCTCGTCCATGGAAGGTGCGGCTCGACTAATTTCCACACCAAGCAAGGGGCGCCGCTGTCAATTGACACAACCCCAACACACAGACCACCGGCGGGAAAACGCTGAGAAGCGCGATTGACCATGTATACGATCAAGCGACAAGCGACAAGCGACGGCGCTCAAGCTCCAACACAAGACATAAAACACCGCTCGAACACAAGACGAGCAAATGCAAAGCCCAGCTATCATCATTAGCCACACCACCATCCATCAAACGACACCACAGAGTCTTCACCTCTCCCCGGATGAAGATGTCGAAGCTGTTGCTATGCTTGGGGTTGGACGGGCACGGCATGGTGTAGAAGGGCCGCACGTCAAGCGGGTACTTGTCCATCATGAAAAAGTCGGTGCCGTACTTGTCCGCTACAAGGTCGCCCAGCTTCTTCTCGTGCTCCGTCGAGAGGTCACCCAAGGGGTCGGCTGTCCCCTCAATCCGTCCCGGTAAAAAACGAACCGTACCGCGGGCGGGGGGCGGGGGCGAACGGGGGACAAGGTTCAACGGTGTCAAGCATAACCATTGCCAGAGAAGCAAACGGAATAAGGCAAACGACGAAAAGAGCACTGGACATTGGTGAGTGGGGCGAGAGAGACAAAGAGCATATGCAAGCATCTGCTCTCGTTTTCGACTCATGCGTATGTCTCACACACGATTGCAAACAGCGGCACCCTTATCACGAGATCACGAGACGATTCCACTCGAATAGCTATCGCCAAAGCACCAATCTCAAAAACCAGCAACCGCATTCCAATATCATGATTGTCTTCGGTATGTCTTGGGTGGTGTGTACGCGCATGACTAGTAGCAGCAGAAGCAACTGGAGAGCGCGGCACAACTCACCATCGTATCCCGCGTCTATCAAGAGCTGGATGCCCTCCTGGAACGTCAGTCTCAGCGTGGGGCGCGCGTACCGCAGGTCCTCAAAGGGGTGCTGCGCCCTCACCGCCTCCAGCTCCTCCTTGCAGTTGCGGTTAAGCTCGTCGAAGATGTTAATGAACAGGTCCGAGAAGACTTCAAGGACCTGGGAGAGACGATGCGGGGATGTTTGGACCGACATTTGAGCGAGGCGTTGTGGGAGGGAGAAACGGGGTGCGAGAACGATCTAAGAGGATGGCGGGGGTTGCTCCGTGGAAGAAGAGAGATGGAGGCGGGAGGAGGGCGGGGAGTGAAGAAGGACGGCCGCCCGTGCCGCCTGCACCCACGGAGCTAGACCGGGGACCTCGAATCGTGTAGGTTAACGGTTGTTCACGACTGCCATGGCTAGTCGACGATGTTTTGCAGGGAGTCCCTATGCTCAGAAAACCCAAACGAACTTGGGTACACGAACCCGGCCCGGCTCAATTCGGCCGTTTCTGAATTTTTTGCTTGAATTCAAAGGACACGCGATGTACCCATGTCAGGCCGCTCTACGACGTTTTTACATCTCCATCAGGCTCTGCGTAAAGGTCATCGATAAGAGCGCGGCTGTCCCTTCAAGACCGTGCGAGACAGTTCGTGCAGTCACATTATTGCAGCACACACGGGAATACCGTTGTGCTCACGTCGCTGTCGCGCTCCAGCGCAACAAAGCAATAGTTGGACACATGCGAAACCAACTGCCGGTGCCATCGGGGAATGAGGTAACACCATACCGCACCAATACCGTAGCCACCGATCGCACGCCAAACGGGCTACGCCAACACCAACCCCCCCAAGCCAAGAACATTGAGGTCGCCGGATGGGGCCAAGCAGACAAACGCACACAAGAAGAAAACACAGCAGTTCATCTGCGGTGCACCGCCACCTCTCGCACCTCGAAGTAGTGTTCCTTGATGACCATCTCGAAGTCCAGCCCCGTGAACTCGCAAAGGTGTCGGTGAGTCCTAGACTTCTCCGCCCTGAACACTGGTCCCACCTGCCGCCCACGACCCCAAAAACGTTTGAGAAACACGGAATCGACGCGAAACGATACTGAGATTCGGAGTGCTCACTCACGCACGTCCAGAGCGGGAAAGGCAAGCGGTGTTTGGATATGTTCGCCCTTCTTTGACCGGGGAAAACACAAGGCCACCGAGGACAACCGATATGACCAGACCAGATTCTCAAAGGTAGGACAAACACTTTCGTAGACATGTGCAGTTTTCTTCCGTTGCTACCGTTTCTGTTTTTTATCCGGAGAATATGCATAGTCTCCCCTGTGCAGCCCCCTCACGAGGTCTCAGTCCATGGCATTTAAAAGTGTTTTGTGTTTTCAACCGCACTGAGACTCACGTAATTTCATTGGTCAGCCGGGTAGCGCGGTCAATGCTAATAATCAAGACAGAAACACCGATGTGTTCTGAATCTGTCCGTTCAATCTATGTGAGAAAAAGTCTTGGTCTTCGTGCTTGACGTCATCACACACGCGATGGACCGCATGCCTCGCGAACAACAGTTCGAGACGCCTTGACGACACACGCAACACATCAGATCAACACGCAAGACGAAGCCGAAGAAAAAAAAAACAGGACACACGGAAATACAGAACCCACCTTTCGTCACATGTCCAAACACTCCGCGACATGACAAAACCAAAAATCGCATCCAGTAGATCGGTACTTGGTGTTTGTGTGGCGCAGTTCGCCTGGCAATTTTCATGTCATGACTGCCGCGTTGCAACATTCACACTCCTACCATGAACCGCCTCGAAGCACCACCCGCTGCCCATCTCCACACATCCGAGCATACGAATCAGTGCCCCCGATCGAGGGTCGCTTCCCGCCCGACACTTGTTCTGTGACCTTGCGACGGAAGTGGTCGTTCAAAAACTTCCAACCCTTGACGCGAAACCGGTTTAAAATCGTCCAGGCGAGCAAACAACGAAAACGCTCAACCAATGCGGGACAACGCTTGGGCCCGACCCACCTCCATCACCCGCCCGAACCCTCCGCACGCGGCCGCCATCTGCTTGTACAGCTGCGGGCTCTGCGCGAGGCACGCTTCCATCCCGAAGTAGTTGGTGGTGAACACTTCCGAGCCCCCCTCCGACGCCCCCGCCAGCAGCTTGGGACTGTGGATCTCTACAAAACCCTGATTATAACACAACAGCGGTAGCAGCAATACTGGGGGCTTGTGTTGTTGCGCAGCAGCGTAGCACAGCGGGGAATGGACGCCAATAGGCAGGCGACACGCAGCAACACGGCGCCAGCTGAGCAATCTCTCAGAGCTCACTATGGCGTTACAAGTACGGAAGCACCCCCATCTCTCGGCGGCACCTCGTACCTACGCATCCACACGAACACACACACACGGCGGTGGCTGGCGTGTCCGTCACGCCCCAACCGAGCTCTCAACAACATGAACACCCGTACCACCTACCACCATCATCCGTGCAACACCACGGCCACAGCAAGGACTACCAACACCACCGCACCACCGCCACCCACAACAAGAACAGCAACAACACAAGAACAACAACAACAACAGACTCGCCAACAAGGCCGGCGAGACGAAATAAACAACAACAAACCTTGGAGGCCAGGTTGGCCCTGAAGTACTGGCACACCGCCGACTGAATCTTGAAGATCGCCTGGTTCGCTGGGGTCCTGAGGTCTATCCAGCGGTAGTCGAGGCGGGTGTCGGCCGCTACCGTGGGCGCCTGTCGGGAGGTCGCCATGTGACATGACAAGAGCATCCCGAAAATAACAGTCAGCTTGTGTGCACAAGATTTCGAGGAAAGGTGGCGGTTCAAGTCACACAGTAGCACTAAGACACAAGGCAACAGAGGCACGTGTGACGTAGGATGGGGTGTTGAGGGGGTGTCCCGCAAACGGGGTTTTGTATACAATCGGACACGGAGTCTTCATCTTGGGCGTGATATGTACGCTTCACCCAAATGAGTGCACGGGAAAACGTTAGGGACATAGAGCAGTAGAACACACGGTCCGGTCTTGGGGGGGCCAGGGAGAGGACCGAAAGGCACGGGAGGCGGGGATTGAGTCGACACACTATCAATAGACCAAGAGATGATAGCGATGGAGTGGATGAATATTCGTTGCTGCGGGAAGATGAGAGCCGCACCGTGCTCAACAGCCATTGTGGCTGAAACAGCGCGACACGCACGGGTGAGGAGCGACCACCCCCCTCCGATAATGGGCGATACTGAAGGTACAACCGCCCGATAGTCGAGTCGGAAGAAAAGCGGTCGCGGGAAAAAGGCGACCGCCGGCAGCGACAAAAACACGGCCCAGTGACCGGAGGCCACTTGACTTCGGAGAAGAAACCGGAAACCAACGGCACACACACAGGATAACCGGAGCAGCAGATAGTACAACACCTGTGCCCACGGCAAAAACGACGCCAGGCACTCGACTGCGGAAAAGGGGGGCCAAACTATCACCTTTCCTTCCTTCTCCTGCTTCTCCTCCTCCTCGGGCGTGCGGTCCGGCCGCATCGCGTCCGCCACGATCACCGGCATGAACGTGTCCGCGGCGCTCACGACGTGGATCTGGAAGCGAAACGGCCAAGGACAGCAAACAATAAACGAGCGAAAATTAGGGCGAGCAAGAAGAGAGAGAGAGAGAGAGCTAACTGCGAACAAAACAGTAGAAACCACACAAACACCAAACCAATCACGCAAACGAACAACACACGAGGTGTATTATCCGTGTACAAACACATCCGTGGGCCCGCCTCCCCGGTGAGGAGATGGGCCGGTCTGCTTCGCCTTTACTATAATAGGTGAAACCCGGCCTCTCTGGCTGGGCCCCTGGTTCACGGTGACGTTTTCATTGAACGATATACCACCCACACGTGAAGGCCTACTTCCGTCCGTGTTTACGATGCCAATCATGCACGGTACGATTCAGCCGTGCACGCGAACAACACCGACTTGTCCCTAACCGCCAAAAAAAAATAGCGACGGAGAAAAGGATCGAGGCGATAGCACGCGACGCGTCCCACGATGCCGAAATTGTGAGCTAGGAACGGCAAGCACGGATGACAACGTGCACGTTGGACAGGGATTCTACGTCAGGTACGCAGGCGCCCACCAATCATGAGCAACGTCGGGATAGATGCACTCCGCTGCGTAGATCGGCGGAAGGGGGGTGTAACGCAGAAAGAAACGCCGGGAGCACAAAGGGCCTGTCTTTACCTCCTCAATCTTAAGCTCCACCTCCTTCTGTGTGCACCCGGACACCGGGGATGGGGTGACGACGAGCGTGCCCCTCACGTCGATGACCGACTCCTTCGAGACGTCCTCCGCGTACTGGACCATGGGCCTGCCCACGTTTCCGCCCACGAAGACGGTGGCCTGGACGGTGTACAGAGCCTGCCGGAGGACCAGGAAGACGCCCTTCTTAATGGACCTGCGCAAGTGTCGGGTGCGTTGGGGTGGTGGTGGCCGGTGGTGGCCAAAGGGAGGTTGAGAGGCGAGACACCGGTTCGGGCAAAAAGATAACGTCCAGCTGCCCACCCACAACGGCCAAAGCGCAAAAGCAGTCCCACCGGACTCATTCCATGCGCTCAGCGACAGCAGCAGCAGTGGGCCGCACAAGAAAACCACCGCGCTTCAGAGCCTGGACAATATGCTCCACTGGGGAGGAAGGCAAGGCACCATCTCGACTGTAAGTCACCCCGCAACTACCGTTTACTTCTGCAACTGCGGTGGCGAAACTGCGACGAGAACGATTTTCATGATGATGTGACGACGAACAGAACAATCCCTGCTCCGAATAGCACCCACCGGGAGGTGTGAACCCTGGCCCTTAGCCAGATCTCTTCGCCGGCCTTCGCGGAAGTTAGGTCTCCCACGGGACAGAACGTCTTGCCTGTCATCTCCGAGGACTGGACCATGGGCAGGTCGCCGTACCTCCACTCCTGCCCCTCGGGAGTGCTGCCAAACCAAACACACACACGTTCGACCGAGAGTTGCGTCGGCGGAAAAACCCATGAGGACAACCGTGGCAAAAAACGAAGCGCTCTCACATAAGCAGGGCGCGTCTCGCAGGTCTGCAGACGGTTTCAGCTGAGATTTTGCTGGGTGTGTCAATATTTTCTTCTCATCATTTGTCTATGGTGTTTGACGTTGTAATTTCTGCTCTCGTCAAGTGGTGAGAATCTTTTCTTTTCGTGCGCATAATGGCGTCTTTTGTTGATATGCTGGTGGCCATTCCAAGTAGTGCGGAGGAGGAGGTCCTGGACAGAGATCAGCATTGTGGCATTAACTTTCTTCTTTTAGTTGTGAGACCGAAAACTACTTGGTGGCAGTGTGGTGTGGTACAGATCGGCGGAGAGGGTCGGCCGAGTGACCCCACTGCTGCGTCGTGGTGTCGGCTGTTCGATGTGTACCGTACCGTATGATACAGCGCGCGACGGTACGCCGCGAACGAAGGAGTAGTTAGTAGTATCGCTCGAAAGAACGATGTCCAGGACGACTTATCTTAAGCATAGCGACGTTTGCTAAAGGCCTGCCCTGTTGCCAGCGAGCCGGGTCGAGCGGCTTTCGGCATATGCCTTGGGCTTATTGTGAGCCGATCGTCCACGAAAAGCGGGGCTACAATTCTGCCATCTGGATCGGAATGTAAGCCCCGTTTGGACACTTGGTAGCATGCTTGTGCTGATAAACCAATCCTTTCAAACGTTATTGTCACCGTGATCCTTTCAGTATCACTGGAAACCGTAAGAACGGACGAATCTTGAAAATCGACAGTCCCGTCTCTGACCACATCACTGAAGCAGCAGAAGTCAACGCTTGCGAAAGCAAAGTGCCCCATCGAGGCCACCTCATGGTGTGAGCGAGCATGTCTGGTGCTCGAAGTGCTGCCGAAACACCAAAGAAAATAATCTACACGATAAGAGACTGCTGTGGTTGTGGAGCTTCTCAGAGGGAGCAACAACGGTGTCCTGCATATCGGCGACTTCAGCACAGAGTCGCGGATAAATATCAAGTATGTTTTTTCCTCCAACCTCAAAACATCATGTGAACACATTTTCGCGCTTGAGAGCAGCTGAAGGGTTCTAAACGCCTGCAGCTGTATGCTGCTGTACGGGGCTTCTATGGCGGGTTTCACGTACAGGGTTTTTATGTCCCAGTCCGAGGGTACAGCGTAGCATGTTTATCAGCATCAGTTCTCCCGGCTCTCACAGGGGCCTGAATACAAGCCAAGCCGTGAAGAGATCTCAGCACTACGGTTGATATCTCGCCTGTCTACAAGCAAGATCAGAGTACACTACAGTAGGCGCTCGAGGCCGACGGCTGCTTGTACCCTCTGACTAATCTGCAGAGGACTCACCGACCAAAATGGATGTTAGGAAAAACACGCGCTAGGAAATGCTGTGGCTGTGTTTCTGCCTGCTTGGGGGCACTTGGCAGCAGGAGCACCCGCGGCGGTTCATTACATTATAGACCGAGAACGGTTCTCTGCGGCCGAGGCGGCTGTTTTTCTGACTGGGGGCACTTTCAAGATACTCCGAGAACCGTTCACTACTGCTGTGGCCCCCAGCACCGAGAACCAAGAACAATGACTGCTGGCGCAACTGGAGTAGAGGCGCGGACACACGTACATCCGGACTGTCTACCATATGCTGTCGGGCCAATACGCAATACGCGAGTTTCAGACGGAAACAACCACGAGAACACCAGTGGTACCGATCACCCCCACTGCTTCTGCACACTCACGCAGACCACTCTCTACTAAGCAGTACCTCTCGAGGGCGGATCCGCCGCCGCTTGCTGCTGCCTCGGCCTGCTTCCTCTCCCGCTCCTCCTTGGCCTTTGCCTTGGCGATGGCCTTCTCCGCCTCCTTCTTCTCTCGCTGCAGCTGCTTCTTCGACTTCTTGTTGGGGTCGACCGGCGCTGCTGAGGTTGCCGCCGGCACCGGCTCGACCTTCTTCTCCTGCCCGGGAGCGACGTACGGGGCACCCGTCGTGCTCTGGAACTTGGCCTTGAGAGCCAGCAACTCGTCGATGTGCGGCTTCAAATCGTCCTTCGAAGTCTTGGCGAATTTAAGCTGTCGGATTTCGTTCCCCTTGTCTTCGATCATCACCGCCAGCTCTTCACCGGTAGGAGGGGAAGCCATTGTGCTGTTCAGCGGTGGTGTTCCCAACGAGTGCCAACCCACGTGCGTGAGACAGCAAGCGGAGGTGGGCGGCTAGCACAAGCAAAACAAAGCACAACAAGTAACGAAGTGGGGACACGCAACTGGGAAATATTCGTGGTTGCGGTTGGGTTTGCTATCGGAACCGGCTCATATTTTGGTTTTTGAAACGCCTGCGGTGGTTCTCTCCGCGCACGGACACGACACACGACACGACCCGCCACCCTCATCAGGCGGTGTGTTGCGAGAGGCAACCACGGCATCGACCACGATCGAGGCATACTTGTTACAGCAGTATGTGCGTAATACCTGCCTCGAAAAACGATTGGGATAGTTTTGCCCGAGTACTGTCCAGCGATCAGGGCGTGATCGACGTTCTTCTTCGAGGAGCACGCGAACGGTGTAAGCGCAGAGACGAAACCTGGCCAGAGGCAGTGCGACAGGTGTGATATACCGATATACCGGGTGTGCGGGGACCCGGTAGAACATCTATAGTCTTTTCATCATCGGGTCATCTGTCCTTTGGCGAGTGAAAAATAGAAAAGCTCCTGTGTGATCGTCTCCTCCTGTTGACCGGGGCTACAGCAGCAGTTACAGCGCAAGGCGCGTGGATTCCGCGTACAGCAGCGAGCGAATGAAATTGCTTGCGTACGCTGCCGGTAGCGACGGGGCTGCGAAGTCCAGGCGGATCCTTGGTCAGGCGGAGTGTCCGGCAATGCGACGTACCTATGAGGATAATCGTTATACAGCAGTATATCCACAGCATGTATACAGTACATAAAGTATCGGAGGGAATGAGGGAGGTGTACAATCACAAAGTCTTTGCCTCCAAGGGGAAAATATATATCTCCATCAATGGCTAAGATGTCGGACGAATATTGCAGTTTTTACCTGCATACCCTTAGCCGTCGGATACAGCACCTGCTGACTGACCAATGACCATGCAGTTGATGTCTACCGCAACGGCGCCCCTTCACAGTTCCGTGTCTGTTGTGTGTTTGTTTTCGTCCTATTTATTGTGGCGACAGTCCCCCCATTTTTCCTGGTGAGACGTGTACATCACTTTTCAGCGTATGTAGAGTACTACGCTTTTCAGTGTATTTTTTCGTACAACCACAACCATCCAGGGTCACACAGGAGGGGGTAAACACCAGGGCTTTTTTCTTCTCTTTTTTTCTTTTCATGCCCCACCTTCCTCCTGCGGTGTGTGCTGATTTTTTTTTATCGCGAGAAGGGTCCAGCCGTCCCTTTCCATCGTCAACGGTGCTAACGTCGAAGTTTGGTACACACGAGAGCTTGTCAGCTATATTCGCGTTCACCCGCATATTTCATAACTTTTTTACCCCATGGGGATTCGAACTCACGACCCCTGCGACTAGCGGATTACGAGGATAACACTAGACCACCAGGGCGACCGGTGTCGTATGCGGGGGGCATGGTGATTGTTCTTTGTGAGGCTGCTCACGGACCTTCTGTCGCGCTCCCTCGTGATGGTGCACAGAGTATCAAAAGGAATATGGAGTTACATGCAGCGTAAGGTTGCGTGCACGCCTCGTCTATCTTTTCACCCATCTAGCAACTCCATTATCTCACCAATCTTCACCGACGTGTACCGGGTACTCCCTATATCCTTTTTTCCAACGAACTTTCCGCTCTCCCCGTAGCAGAAATTTCTCTCGGGCGCTGAGAGGCGTCCATTTGGCCTCTCTAGAACGCTTACAGGCCTGCATTTCTCCAAATCTTCATTTTCCCGCTTTTGCGATTTTCCGCTTTGTCCCGTTTTATTCACCGCTTTTTCCGCTTTCATCTCTGTAAAGCCGAACGTTTCCACCTTTCGCGCGGGGCCTCATCTTCCTCTCTCGGTTGTCACACATGCAGTGTTCACACATCCAGCCTGCCTTCGCACGTCGCTGTCATTTGCGCACGCCAGTCTGCTTTCACACGTCGCTCTCCACTGCATGTCGTTCAACATCCACAACATTCAACTTTCCTTTTCAGTTCCTGTTCAGTTCCGAAACTTTGACATACCTGTCAGTCTCGTTCTGCACGGGTTACATCGGGATCCTTTTGCCGCCCGTCCCTTCTGCTGCTCTCATCCATCCACACATCACGTTTTATGCCAGTCTCTGTGTCCCCTATCACACACCATCAGTCTATCTCTCCCCTCTCGCACGGCGCAGCACCATCTGCCCTGGGTCTGTTCCTTTCATTTCCACTTCTTCCCTTCGGAACGCTTCTCTTCCGAATTTCCCTAGCGAGGGGCGGGGTCCCTTCTCAGTTCCGACAGTTGACATTCTGTCAGTCAGCTGCTCCGCTATGTGAGACGTCGATGGATCCGTTGTGCGCGGGTTGTCTATACGGGTTGAAACGCAGGCAAGATGCGTCGTGGTGTGGCACCCTCTCAGCTCCTCTACGTCTACGGCATGTTGCACGGCATGTTGCACTATGTAGGGAAATTGCCGTGTCTTCATTCCATTTTGTGCGTGCCGTCTTTGCTCTTCTACGTATCAATCGATGACACACCACCATGGCGGCGTCCGTTGGCCAACATTCCAATTTCAATTCGATCAAGAAACACGTATCTTGGATCCGATCTATTGAGCGGGGCGGCGGAAGCCGCGACACCCTTTGTACGATACTGATGCTTTTTCCGACATGCGGGCTGCTGGTACACGCTACAGTAGATCAAAGCCCATGCCTCCGCGTTGATTCCTTGCTCAGCAACCAGCACTTTGCGAAGGCCGGTCTTTTAGATAGGGGGCGACCTTCCCGAGCTAGCATCTGAAATTATACTCATCACCTCGATTTTTCTCCCGCCGCAGTGACCCTCTCTGCGTCCACAAGGATGCCGTGATACGCCATTTCGACGTGTCCCTTTCCGGAAAGGCGAAATCAGTGCCTGTGCTTGTGTGGCATGATCCACGAGCGAGTGCATCTTGTCTTAGCCTCGCTAACAGATTGTATTTGTCCCCCCAAACCCTGCCGTACCCCGGAAAAAACGTATTGAGGGGAATGCCAGACGCTCGGTGTTCACAGATCAGCACACTTCGGCTATTGTCGAGAGAAGAGCGACAACCAGACCCCCGGTGTTCACAGAACAGCAAGTTGCTGCCATGGGTCGAGACAAGAGTGGTCTAATACCAGGGAAAAACATTTTGTGTGTGTCGGTACCGGGTACCCCCCCATTAGTACGCCTGAACGAAACGTTATTCCTCGACTTTTTCAAACCCACTGATGCATGCTGCGTATTGCAGGTGGTGGCCGCTGCTTTTTCCGATGATGGGGTCGTGCACATTCTTCAAGAGAAGATGCGACTGTGCAACGAAAGATCGCCTAGAGCTATGCATTCCTCCAAAAGTACGTCTTCTGTAGCCAGCAGCATGAAGGTGGCCAGGGCAGCCAGGGGGGTAGGACGAGTGGCAAGTCCTTCCTCAGAGGCAAGCGCGCACAGTTTTTCGCGGTTCATGGCTACGAATGAGACAGGTGGCAGAAACACAGATGGAGATCGTGTTGAGAGATGCTGCGAGGGGGTTCAAGATCAGGAGCAAACGCAAGTGTGTCCGTGTTGCTGCTCTTGCGGTGCCAAAAAAGACGGAGATCGTACCCAGACGAGATCACGCTTGCAACGTTGTAGCCCACATCCCGAGCGTTTTGCTCGGACCGTGATGCCGATGTTTGTGATCGACTCGGATAGCTCCGCGGCCGCCCCGCCACAGCATGGCGAGGGGATAAACGAGTGTGTTGATAGGTGCACTCGAACGACCTCCGAAGTCGACAACATCGGTGATCTTCAACGCCAGAGTACGCCGGCTACCATCGGATCTGATAGCAGTGAAGGTGATCACACAGACGTACTTGTTTGGCCGCTTGAGAAGACAACGCAGGGATGGTGAAGGGAATCAAGATGATTTCCCGTCTGTATTCGTGGGTGTGAACCCTCATCCCCTAGAGAATTGGCGAAGTTGGTCTGTATTGACTGCCCGTGGTCGACATCGAGAGGGAAGTGATACAAGTGAATAGCGGTACTACGAGCACAGCATGTGGAGTATAGGGCACGGAGGTGCCTCCTCCATAGCCAAAACCGGAGCCTCCTCGTTCCTTCTCCCGAGGTCACCATCAAGTAGTAACCCCCTGGGCTGGTCTTGTTGGCGTTATCGCCGCTTCACCCGGTACCACCAGTATGAGAGTACCTCCACTGCTACAGCCAACGGTACCCATGTTCTCCTCCTTTCGCTGTGGACGTTCAACGCCATGCAGGAAACAAGTCGCCCGCAGGGACGACAGAGACTTCTTCGACCAGTTCTCCTGCTGCTTCCCCTCCTGGAGTCGCCCTTTTGCGGAAGAGTGCGAATAACCAAGAGCAAGAAGTTGGTTTAAGTGACGACGACCACACGTCAACTCCAGTTTCCCTAACGTCTTCCGCTGACCAAGACTCTGGGTGCGAGGCAACGCCGCCGGCTCGTGACGACGGCGACGGAGTCAACACCATAGAGCAAGAGGAAGACGAAGATGTGGACATGTCACCAACTGGGAGCTCGTGTAGCGAGCGACACTACTTCGTTGGGGCTAAGAGGTCAGGTGTCTCCACCGACGTCGACCGACTGGCAGCGGAAAAAGAATCGATGGAGGCGGGGCCGGACGAAGCGGAGGCTAGCGTCCCGAAGATCCTCCCGAAGGATGTATCTTTGGCGGGACTACGGGACAGCGACAAGGGGCACGAAAGGACGGACGGCTACAGTGCAGCCGGGGGTGAGCCGAGCATTGCTAGTGTGGCGGAGGAGGCCATGGCTGCTCCAGCAGGGATTACCGAGTCTATAAGCCCGGACCTACCAACAGTTGAGAAGCGAGAATCTTCCCCCGATACCGCTACTATAGAAGACGAGGACGGCCAAGACTACAATTTCGTATTTGACGAGGAAGAGCCAGGGGATAGCTGCCGAAAAAACGTGCGCTTCTCGGACGAGGCTCTGTGGCGCGTGCACGAGGTTCGGGCCAGCTTCGAGCAGCACGAACTTGCGGAACTCTTTTACACCACCGCGGAGCTAGATGTCATGTTGGAAGAGGCAGAGATGGAAGAAGCCTTGGATCGTTCCAAAGCCAGTGCATTACAGGAGAAGGACTGCGAAGGTGAAGGGGTGCTCGGCGACAATAACGACTCAATACCCATCGGCGTTGAAAGTACACGAAGAGGGAGGGTCGTTGGTGGCGCCGATCTTGGGGGGTTAGAAAACGTATCGATTGAAAGCCTTTCGTTAGACAACGAAAACTCTGATAACAATTTTTGAAACTACTGGGTGCTGAAACTCTATGGAGATAAGGGATTTGCAAGAGTGCGTTGCCCGGACCAGCCACCTCGGTACCACTGTTTCCAACTTCTTCCTCAACAACGAAGAAACCCCCGTCGTTGGTCTCTCAGCTTCTCACAAGACAATCTCCATGCCAACATGACTAAAACATAAGAAACAATCCCGCTTGGAAAGCAATGGTGGGTGCCCGGTTCTTGCCGTCCGGAGCTGAACCTAAACTTCCCCGGCCAAAGCTTGAAAAAGTCGCCGACATTTCCAGCCATTCCAGATACCTATCGAGTCTAGTTTCAAAGGGACCTGACCTACAGGACAATCACACACAAATAGGTCTACACAAGTAGCCTGGCCATGGATCGTTCTGCCAACAGACTCAAGCAAAGTTGAAATTCACCCCACATCAACTCGGAGCACCACCTTCGGTACATGTCGGCGATTGTTTTTACCCGGCCCAACATCTCTCCCAGCTAAGGCCCCTTGTTCCGCCACTTGGTCCCGATCCACACTAGTCATGCATGCACCCGCACGGTCTATCTCATCCCTGAAGAACTCTTCAAGCTCCTGCGCCACCCCCTCCACGACGACCCTCGGCTGCTGCTCGGCGAGCTTACCAACAGCTTCCTTCGGGCAAGTATCGGCCCAGAAGGGGAGCAACGCCCACCACTTTTGGCGTACAAACTCCAGTTCTACGATGACAACCGGGGGGTCGTCCAAACCGGAACACTCCCGCTCGGCTTCCCTAGCGGAGAGGGCGGCTTCCAGCCCGACGACGGCTGCCGACCTCCTACACGCTCGACTCAGGACTCGCTTCCGTTTCAGCTGCTCAGCGTCGTCCTCGGCGTTCTTGCGGGCCTGCTCCTCTCTTCGCTTATCCTTCAGCCGACGGCGTCCGCGACAGCGCCCTTGCAAGCGAAACCAGGAAGAAGGAGAAGAAACCTTGTTCGAAGTTCGACGAGCGCTGTTGCAGTCCTTCCCCTTGCTGGTGGTACTACCATCTCGTTTATTCGCCGATGCGCTTGATCTCCCGGAGAGGTCCTTTGTCGGGCCCAGCTGTATCCCCTCATCGACGAATAGCTGGCGTACCGCCGGCGGAAGGGGTTCGCTCCTGTTCGCGGTTGCCCGCTCCTCCTCTAAGCGACGAAGACGGTTTTTTCGCCCGGCCTTAAGCCGATTCACTTGCGCCATCCACGAAGCAGTCGCACGGTCTACCGTTATTGCTGATGCTATGTTGCTGGTGACCTCGCCAGCAGAATCGGTGGTACTTTCCCCACCCGAACGCCCTCCGACACGCGGGGTACTTGGAACGGGGTACCGCGGTGGCGGTATGGGTAGCGGCTGGAATAACCGGGGTTGGAACGTGCAGTTCTCCTCTACATCACGTTCTTCGGATGTTCGGAGATCCGTTTTCGTTGGATGCCGACTCTCGGAGATGGCTCTGTCTCGTGACGGAACTCCCGTCCCCTGCCCCTTGGCAGTCCGCGCTACTTTTCTCCGCAACGCCAAGGCTTCCGGTGTGGCCGTGGCAGCCATATTCGGCTGAAAGGTGTGGTCTGTAGTCGTTCGAGCCTCGTCGCTTCTCCGCAGGATTTCAATCTTTCGCTCTCTCTCTCGAATTTGCTCTTCGAATCTCTCAGCCATCGCCGCCACTTGGCCTCGTGTCACCACGCGTGGCGGTGCAGAGAGCAACACATCCTCTCCGTCCCTCCGCCTTCCGGCTGGTTTCAACTCCGTACTTATCCCTTGTGAGCAGGCGCGACGTTCTTCTCCGGCAGTCTCTCCTGTCTGGACCCTCCTCTTGTCTTGTCGTTTGCTGGCGCGATGCAGCTGGTTCACCTCGAATATTCCGCTGAGTTCGTTGCAAAGATCCTTGATTTGCTTACTCTGTTGTAGCTCTTCCGCAAAGGCGCTGGGAAAGGATTCGTGTCCATCCATTTGCGGACGCGCATCAACACGATCGTATTCGCAGGTTCGTGCCGCCTCAGCAAGAAGAACGGCCAGATCATCAGCCGGCACGCCGAAGGTTGGTTTTAGATCGTCCTGGTCAAGCCCACCATCGCTGCTTCCATGACCACCAACCTCACTTGTTTCTTCTTCTGAAAGCGTTGCCCAAACAGCAAGCAAGACGTCGTCACGAACGTCGTCTGGCCCCTGGTTGGGTAACATCCCGCACTTGCTTAAAAGACTTTCCACGCCAGCAAGCGAAAGCCACCCTGTCCTGTTGGCATCAACTTCCTGTGCGGGAGAGTGCCATAGGTTGCAGTAACACAGAGGAGTGCGGAGTATGCCAACACCTGAAAGTTAGTTTCGCTACAACAGTGGTACGTATGCATGTTCTTCTAGGCGATCGTCCATACGACACGGCAGACAGCAAAGTGTTTCTTCTGATTCTGTTTGTCGCATGTACGACAGAGTGCAGCAAGCCGGATGAACGCGTACATCTTCCTTTTCGCTTTTTCGCACATCGTCTCCCAACCATTGTGCTGTATCTTTCGGCGGTGATTTTTTTTTTCACTGGCCTTCAGCAGTCACTTACGTCGAACGCCTCCATCATCGCAGACCTAAACCATGCCATCCTCGACCTCGATCTCCTCGCCAGTACCCGCTCAGATTCTGGGTTCACATGGCGAGCGGCAGCCTTTTCTTGCATCTCTTCGTCCGCGAGCTGAATTCTCTTTTCCCGCCTGCTCAGCCACTCTTCCCCTTCCCGGTGTAGCCGCTGCTGTGGGCAACCATGCTTATCCTTGTCCCGGTACGGCATTCTAGACGCCAACAGGCTGCTTCGATGGTTGATCGTTGGCTGAAATGGGTGTCCGCGAGCCCCGTGACCGTCAGCCCGAACAGCTGCTGCCCGCCCATATTCTTCGTTGTCGAAGAAGTCGTCTCGGACAGGATCCTCCTCGTGGTAAGGAGCGCGGTGCGCAAGGCGCTCGAACACTGATGGCCCTCGACCTTCACCTCCTGTGACGTGCGAGTTCCCTTTGTCGCCTCCTGCACAGGAAAAGGAGGAGCGAGCAAGGATCGCCCGTGAAGTACAGTTTACCCACCAGCCGCCAGCCGCGAGCTTGCGCCTTGTTTCCTCTCGGGCCCTCGACCACTCCTCTCGCCGCCGTTCTGCGGCCAGCTGTTCAAACCGCTGGCGCGCCACAAACCCCATCGAGCTGTGGTCTTCGGGAGACATCGTGTGAGACTCTGCCATTGCCACAGCGGAAACATACGGGGAAGATACTAACCTGTCCCCAAGTCCCTGTGATGTGTCCTCGTGTCGTGGTGGCGAGAATGACTGCACAACAGATCCGCAACATGAGGAGGGGGGGCTTGGAGGCCTTAGTTCTCTTTGACCACGTGGAATACCGTCACCAGTCATTGACTCCACGGCATTGTCAACTTTTTCCGTGGAACTGGTGATGTGTTGTCCTTCGCCGTCCGCTGTGTTAGGTTGTTCCGAGTGTTCGTGGAAGTCACGGTAGTCGTTGTCGTCGGTATCGGCGCAACGAGCTACGTGTCCCGCCGGGGGAGTCTGGGCGAGCACAAGGGTATCTTGATCGCGTCTGCGGTTGACGCAACAGTTATGCTCCGAAAATGTCTCTGGCAGGCTTGGCGAGCCCATGTGGCCGGTGGCTCTCCCTGTGCTCACCGTGTTTGCCGGAAGGTCAGGTATTGGGCCCGCTCGCCTAAACATACGATCTTCTTCGTTCTCGACAGGGCGCTCACAGGGAATTTCAGCTCGATCCCGATTGCCCTCCTGCCCACCCGCGCTCTCTCTGGTCTCTTCGCCCTCCCTCGCAGACAAGGGCCAAGGCTCTTGGGTCCCGGGAGCGTTGACGTGTGAACGCGTTGCTGCATCGTCCGAAAAAGTGTTGGAGACCCTCGAACGCCCGCCCTGATCTACGATGCTGTTTTGGTCCTGAGGGTAGAGGATCCCGGAAAGGGTTATTTTCGCTAGGTGTTAGCGTGGTTAGGTAAAAAGAAACAACCGCACTGCTGAAGTAGAACGTTTTCGAACACGTTGAGGCAAAGTCCCTCAGGACCGTTCTGAATGGAGGCCTACTACCTGCCAAAATGTACGTTGCCAAGAGTATTGATGTATTACGTGGGTCAACAAGCCGCTGGGATGTGTCGGTGATTGCTCCCAAGTCCCATTGGAGAAAATTAGGATTGTACTTTTGCAGAGTCTGTTGATGGGGAAAGTTCGTACGTGACATTGAGCTGCAGATTTCGCTATCATGCATGTGCGGAATACTGTCTCGAGGACGTGCACCTTTCGTGTTCGAAAAAGGGCTTAACTATCGCAATGGCGACGCCCAAGTGTTGATGATATGCATGTAGGGTTGTAATGTCGACATATTTCCTGCACAAACACCTACGCTGCCCATTATCTACCCTATTCGAACCTGTGGTCCCAGCCGCCATGGTAGCCCAGAGCCCTCCTCCGGACGGAGTATACTCCTGTATCCAATCTCCCAAATCCTCGCCGAGGAGTCGTCCCTCATGTCTACCACGCTGCGCACGACCGAATCAGAGATTGGGACAGCAGCTACCCGAGCGGTCGTAGAAATCGCAGTGGTCGTCGGGTTTCTCTCTGCCGCGCCCTTCTCTTCTCGCTCCTGCGCCACACGTGGTTCGTCCTGCGCCATAGGTGGTGGGGCTGGCTGTTGCTCTTTCGGGCTGGAGCATTCCACCTCTGCTTCTCTCCGTGCTCTCGCTCCCGCCGCTATCGCCGCCGGTAATGGTGGTGTTCGTTCGATAATATCGCCGGCGAGTGATGGGCTTGTTTCTTTTCCGGCTGCTGTACTTGGAGACGCGCGATGCTGGACAGCATGCTGACGGCTTCGTCCGTTGCTGGTGACGTTCATCTGATGGAACCAAGAAGAGAAAGAAGGTTGTTGTGTCAATCAGTTTCGTTCCGGTGTGTGGTGTCACATCACGTGTACCCGTGGTATCGATGAGATCTACCGTCCGCATTTGTGTAATAATGTTATTGATATCTCGAGTGCGAAGGTACAGAGCCTGTTACAGTTGTGCACAAAGCTTAATTTTGAATGAAAAGTGGTTTTCTGCGCAAGCACGTGCCACGTTGTGTGTTCAACATTTTTCTTGACGATATCTACCGAAACACATTGGTGCTCTACGATGGGGATGTAGTAGCGCACCGTATCCGTGAAAGATGCGCTGACACGGCACTCGGCAGCAGCAGCAGCTACAGCAGCGTTGGTGCCTCCTTCCCGACTCGTGCCGGATCTCAGGGAACTTGGTGGGAGGATAACAGTGTCGACTTCGTCCCGGCCTTCATTGGCGGATACGCATAGCACCGGCGTCGACTGCCTTCGCAGCAGCTACGAAATATCGCCCGCAGATATGCTTCTACCCGCAGGTGCTCTTTTTCTGCATCGCCGGGATCGCTCTGATGTGTGCTGTCGTCTCCAAATCTCCGAATGCGAAAAGAAAGAAAACCTTTTTTTTTTACGAAACCGCCGGTTCCCGATAGTCCCGTGAGACCGCTCCTCCCTCCTCCCAATACAACTACTTTGTACTCAGACATAAAGCAGTAGTGCAACTGTACGACAGTTGCACATTGCACGGCCTGGCCCCTATCGAAGATAAGTACGTCTATATGAGACCGAGTAAAGGAGACAGGCACATTGGTCCACCGTAATATACCGACCTCCACGTCCATCCAATAACAAACAAGTTGGTTCTGGAGGCGTTTTTCGAGAACCACGATGGAAATCATTGTCCCCAGGGCTCTCCTTTCTGTTTCGTGGACTACAGCAGTAACACGACCCCCCCCCGCGAGTCTCGTACACCGGTTCCCCAACAACTGGGTAACGATTGGTGTGGTCGGCCGCCAGAAACACATAATCCATGTAGGAACGCGTTAGGTATGCAAGGTCAGGCGGGGTACATGTATTTTCGTTGAATGTTCGTGTCGGTGATGGATACTACTTTATCGTGTAGATGGATCTGTAGAGGCTGACACCGGCAGATAGCTGTGTACATATATAGTACCTCGACGATGGCAAGCCGGAGGTGCCGCTGCTGCAAGGGAAATCGACGACCTACATCATTGAATGGACGCTCATAATGGCCAACAAAGAAATAGGTGCAGGCGCGCATCAATTTTGCGGACGTCCGGAGCAACCGCTAGCCACGCACACACACGCGCGGTAAGCCAACAGCACCAGAGGCCAGAGCAAGTTCCATCATGGCCAAGAGCAATGAATGGCTTCAACCAGCCCAGCGAAACGACTAGGCCAGGTTAGCCCCTCTTGGTGATCTAGGTGGTAAAGTAACTGGTTGGTGCATAATCTTTTCAGTGAGGTGGCGGCCAAGGTTGCGGTGTAGGTAATCGATAACAACCTGTGGAACGTTGGGGCGGGAGGGGGGGCGTACTCATAATCGTGCATGCCGTAGTCGTTAGACCATTGACCTCGCATCCCTACAAAGCCGGGACGGAGCACGCCGGGTTCTCACCGGACCAGGCTCTCACATCACCAAGCGCGAAGCGCCGTGAGATATTCGGCGAGTCGCATGAAGGGTGCGCTGCATCCTGCTAAGGGTTTTCGGCATCTTGTGCTTACTTCCTTGCGTACGGATGACAGCTGCGTATGAATTAATTTATTTTCTGGTGCTTTCACTTTCAGAGACAGTTGTAAGCACTGTGTAACTGCCTCGAGGGTGCTTAACCATTTTAACACAACGTGGTGCGATCATCCCCCTTGCGCGGAGCGAGGGTTCACCCCGCACAACACGATCTACTCGACTACCATTTTG
>CACKRE030001073.1:104107-134283 GCA_902602495.3 Ectocarpus sp. CCAP 1310/34 | reverse complement strand
TACAATGTCGTTGCCAAGCGACGAAAACCCAACCCCGATGGCAAACACCCACCAGGGGGAGGGGGGTGGGAGGGGGGCGTGAAATCGGGTTTAGTTGTTTTTAGACTGTGCTAGCCCGCCCTGTGGGTTAGATATGCTAACATTCGCATCGGTGGGGCTAGCTGGACACGGTTGTAATTTCGTGGTTCGTCAACCTGGCGCCTCTGGCCACCTGTGTACCGTCTAGAGGTAGGGTTGATTTTGAATTTTTGTTGAGGAGGTTCAACGACATCTTGTACCTATTTTGATTTTGGTCAAGAAACGTATGCATGAGGAAAGCAAAGGCTAACCCAATGTCGCTGACCATAAAAAATGAGGGCATGCATCACAAAGGAGTTTTGTCCTGTGTGATCCTGGCAGGAACGACGTGCGTGAGGTAGGCAGAAATCGTCAAGTGATGAACCACGCTTGTTTTCGGCACTCCAAGCGGGATTTGTTGCTCATGATTTTGTAGTACTAGCTGTACCCTCTGCTGTAGTCCTAACTTATTCCACAGCCTACACGAGACGAAATAGGTTGCTGTCAATACCAGCGAACCTGCTCGTTGAGTGTTTCAACGATATTGTGTAGTTTCTGACGAAAGCGTTGCACTAATGTGTATGGTATCATGAATCTGAACCACAGCCCGTGAAGTCTTGCAAGCCGGTTGCTAGCTGCGCCTCTCGGAAAACGTCGTCCAGGATATGGACCGTGCTACAGGTGTCAAAATCGACGAGCATAGTGACAAAATCCCGGAACCTCGACTCCTGCTCGTCGTTCAGACGATAACCTCCCGCCAGAATTTCCCTCTCTTCAACGGAGTAGGCGCTGCGGCTACTTCCACGATTGTTGTTTCCGGTTCCCCCCCCTGCTTGTTTGCATTTTTCTCGTGCGAGGTTGCCACCTCCTTCGCTAACGTCGGCTGGATAGCATGCATTGTCCTCTGCTGGACCCCGCTGCCTGATTGCCCCGAAAGTGGGGGGCCGGTTTTGATCATTTCGAGCTGTGGCAGCGTCGCTGTCACCATCGCCGATACCGCCACTTTTTACCCCGCTTTCGTAAGCCCCTCCTCGGCCACGCTCATGGGCTGACGCCGGCCTGCGTTTCCGGCTCTCTTGCGGTCTTTGGGTACTGCTACCGCTGCCACGTGTTTCATCGTGCCGCCGCCTGTGAGCTCCCGCCGAGGCAGGGCGAACTCTTCGTGCAACACCACTTGAACCCCCATTTGCTTGGTTCTGCTGGAGAGAGTTACCTCGGAAGAAACTGCCGTCCCAGCGGTCTTCCCTCTTCTTCTTGTCAGGGATCGGCGACAAGACGCGGGGGTCGAGGTTCGCCCAGGGCGGGGGGTTTGTCACGCTCCTGGGAGTGGTGTTGTTCACCTTGCTGCGCCCCCAATACACGTCACTTAGGTGCGCCTGTGTTAGAACAACCGTTCGAAGAGGACGGCAGTGTTATCAATCGTGCAGAGCCTCGGAACATGCAACATGAAGACGAGCTCGAAAATTGCAAGATAATCATTCTACGGATCGTCACAAAGAAGCCCATCCTTCGTAACTTTTGATTACTTTTCGAAATTTCTTTCTCTGCTCAAGATCATGACACGTGTTTTTTCAAACTCCGAAAATTCCAACTCTCTTTCTGGCACCAAGGTCAGATCCAACTCGAAGGGTAGCATCCAAGGTAGAGACGTCTGAGCCCGCGTCACCGTGGGCGTGGGCATTGGTTTGGATAAGATCGCCCCCTAGGCTCATTTCACAGCCACTATCGATCGGAAGAGAACCGTGGAATCTTGTGCATGTAGGTGCGTAGTGGGTGGGGACGAGGAGGTTCAAACCAACATTTTCTTGCCCCCTGCGAAGCACAAATTTTGACGAGATTACCCACCCCACAAGTTGTAAGCCACCAAATCTGCTGACGTGTGGCGTAACAGTCAAGTTACCTTATTTGGTTTGTCGACAAACCCCCCGCCACTAGGCAGCTAGTGAAGCTGGAAGGATTGCTGGGAGAGTGCGCGTCGAGGGTATTCGTTGGGAATCATACCACCCCGAACTGATAATGCACCCGCTGGGAGGTAGTGAAGAATAGCCTTGTGGTGCTGGCGGGAAATATCACACTAGCCAGCTGTTGCAACTTCGGGTGTAGCTAAAACAATCGTTGCGTGGAAGGGATTCGTTGAATCTATCTGTTGAACCCATTCCGCCAATTGGGGAAATGTTTGATACAATATCTCACGGAAATGGGCCTCCAACGCATTTGAACAGTTACGAGCTAGGAGGTGGCGCATGAGGCTCCTTGTGTTGCCCTCCCACTCCTACTCTCCTGGCGTCTCCAGGGCGAACTGCTCGTTGCGCCTGGGCGATAGTCTATAACTTTGTTTAAAGTCGAGGTGTGCTTGGCAAACAGCCTTAGTGGACTTCGAAACAACAAGTACTTGGTATACCGCGGTATCACCGACTTGCGGGCTCCTCGAAGTTGCCAGAATTCCAAGTTGTTTTCGGAAAACCTATAAAACGACCCCAACATTCCTGTACGTGGTGAGTTGATACTTGAGCGTGTTGGTTCAATTTCGCTGGTCGTGGATATGGTCTGTGGACAAGTTCGGAATCGACTCCTTGCATTCTCATTTGAAAAAGCGAATTTGACACGGATAGTAGCAGATTGGTACTCTGGCTACAAGTAGTTCACGGCATTTTTCGTGTAGAGCGAGGATGCTTTGCTTCAGTCGCGATTTTATCGCAAGAATATTCAAACCACTTGATTTTCAGTTGGGCTCGCAACAGAGGGAACATTGGTTTAGGAAAATAAGCTCTGCTTGCTCGAAAAATAATGTCACGCCCCAGCGGCTCCCTCCTATCTAAATACATCGTACTGCGTACATCCGGTGTACTAGTCATCGCTTGTCGGTGGTGGAAATATTTGGTATGAAACTCATTCTCGATCTGAAAGTACAACTGTAATAGTCGGAGAGATGGCACCCCCGTGTCAGCGTTTTTTTATTACGTATTTCTCCACAGCTATGAGGATGAGAATACCAACCGATACCTCTCAGGAAAGATCTCGACGAAATGTTTCCAAAACTTCTCTTTTCGGCAGTGGTACCCCCCTGATTGAGGAGGAATACGCTATGAAAAAACGCTAACACGGGGATGCCATCTCTCCGACTATGACGGTACTCCTCATACTCGGTGTATTTCTTTACTACGGCCCCCTTCTGGAGGCGAAAAATCCCAAAACTGTTGCTGCTGTCGATGTCGAAGCACCTTCACAGCCTCGGGCACCTTTCTTTGCCGTATAGACTATATGCGGACTTGCGGGCACAAGCCTACAATGCTGCGGTGCCCTCTACACTGTGTGTTGTGTACTGTAGGTATCATCGCTCTCCACGAGTACATTGGCGGTGTTACAAACATGTCTGTGCATTACTGTTCACGACTTGGGTGGCAAGCTCCGCGGTAGCAATGTTTGGCAGATGCTAGACAGCTATCTACTCGGAGTACAGCAATAGCTTGAGAGCCTCATTCGCGGTCTCTATGCATACTCTGGTACATGTTACGAACAAGCGTACTGCTGTAGTCGCGGCACTTACCACGTGGTATTTGTACATAATATCCGATTCTGAGGCGTTGAGGTGTCCATTCCCGAGCCAATTCACGCCTAGTTCTGAGAGATTGTTCTTGTGTTGTCGGGACGCCATCGCTTCGACCACGCCAGCATCCATCTTTCGAGGTGGTTTGCACCCCTCCTTCGTGGGCGGCATTTCGGCCGATGTGTACAAGACTGCTTGCCCTCCTTTATCCTCTATATTTCGAAGGACAAAGAGGACATGAAAACCACGACAGCATGATGATACAAGTGTACGATCGAAATACCATGCACTCAGTGCGTCATTGTTGGTGGATGTGCATTCAACGAAAAAGATACCAAGTACGCCAGGCCCCAACAGCGCGCGGCCCAACTCTGAAGAGCCCGTTACTGCCGGAGGGGAACGCCAGATGCGGCGGGATCTACGTAGTTCCGCCGCTCCGCCGCGCCAGGCATCCTCTCCGCGAAGAACGGACAGCGACGCAGCGCAAGGATCCAGAGGCATCCACTCACCATGGCAAAGGTATTGGAGGCATTGATTGCCAAGGGGCGTCGTGTTCGGCGCCCTCGAGAGCAAAAAGAGGTCGCCTTTGGCCTCGCCGACCTGTCTACCCACGAGGAACTGCATGACCGCATCGTCAAGAAAGGCGGCATCCGATCCCTGCTGGAGCTCCTGCGACGCTCCCAAGATGTAGAGGCACAGAGATTTTCAGCTCTTTGCATCGCCAACTGTGCATCTGCTGTGTTTACGCGTCTTCAGATCGTGGAAGACGGTGTGCTGGAACCGATTATCAACTTTATCAAAGACGACGATGCGGACATGATTGTTCGGCAGTATAGTGCGATGGGGTTAGGGAACCTTGCTGCTGAGCCCGATAACCACGACGATATAGCAAAACTAGACGGGATCAGCGCGTTGGTCACACTTCTTAAGGCAAGCGACATCGAGTCTGGACGGTACGCCGCGTTTGCTCTGAGCAACTTGGCTGCAAACGCTAATCTCAGGGATGATGTGGTACTCGCCGGGGCGGTGCCAGCCCTCGTAGCCCTGGCTTGCTGCGAGGATTTCAACGTCCAGCGCCAGTCGCTGTCTTGTGTCCGTGGACTGTGCATTACGCCTGGGTACCGAGTTCAAGTGGTACGCGACGGCTTTTTGGATCCCCTGGTTCTCATGGCGAGGACAGACGATATGTTGTTGCTGCGAGAAGTTGCTGCCGCGTTCAACTGTTTGAGTTGCATGGAAGAGAACAAGATGGAGATGGTGGACCGCGCAATCGCCAATATCATCTCGATGACGATGTGTGGGGACAACGAGGTACCTTCTCCTGCAATGATAATTTCCGTGCCCACTCTACTGGACACCTTTTTTGGCAGATATGGGGTAGATAGAGGGGGGCTAAATGCGTTTCTGGTGCGTCTAGACGCGCCCAGAGCTACGGCACAACGGCGCACCCTACAGGGAAGTGCCAAACTTTGAAAATAACCGTTTCTGTTCGGGTGTATCCAAGCGCCTGCAGCTGCGCTGTTTGCATGTTGGCGCTGTATTTTCGCCGTCGAGAAACTCAGTTAGCGATCTACCTTAGGTTTATTGTCTTCAGCCGTTGTTGTTCAGCATGTTGTTTGGCAGTCTCTTTCATCCGTACGTTGTATCCGTCGTCGCAGCGCAACGATGCTCAACGTCTGCACGTGATATCCATCAAACGCCAACGTCAACCCGGTCAAAATATTCCCGCCCCCCAGGTCGAGCGTCACGCTTGCTGCACCATAGCCAACCTGATGGAGATGAGCGAGCTGCACAACCGGTTGCTCGAAGAGCGAGGCCTCCCCCCGCTGATCGCGCTGTCAAGAAGCGGTGATATCAACTCGAGAGAGGAAGCAAATCGAGCTGTCGCCAACCTCGCCGCCAACCCGGACATGCAGCAAGCTATCCTCAGAGAGGGCGCGCTCAAGCCTATGGTGGAGGCGTTGACGAGCGGTGAGGTCAACGCCCGCCGCTTCGCCGCACTCGGACTGGCAAACCTGGCAACCACGGTGTCAAGCCAGGTAAAGATCGTCCAGACCGGCGCACTAAAACCTCTGGTGGCTATTGCGAAAGCGGTGGAGACGCAGCTCGAGGCACGCCGCTATGCGGTTCTCGCGATCGCTAACTTGACAGCAACGCTCGCTAACCACCCCAGTATCCTGGAGGAGGGCGCCCTCCACGCCCTCTTTTCGCTGAGCAACAGTCCAGACGTGATGAGCCAGTACTACGTCGGGTGCGCGTTGGCCAACCTTAGCTGCTCCGCCCAGAACCATAAGCTCATTATCGAAGAAGGGGGTCTGCAGCCAGTCATCACGTTGTCCTACAGTTCAGATCCGGATGTCCACCAGCAAGCAGCGGCTGCAATGCGGGGGCTCAGGTTTGTTGAGTACGTGTTGTGGAACAGGCCTGCAGAGCGATCGGGGAGATGCTTGTATGTATCTGTAGTTCTTGGTGAGACAGAGGATCAAGAAGGAGAAAAAATATGGGACTATGCGGGTTGGTGTTCGTGAGGTGTTTCAAGAGTTGAAGATCGCCCTCAGGCCTTTTCCACGGTGTGGCTGGCAACAGAGAGACGGATGGACCCTGTACACCTTGGTGCAGTCCACAGTCTGTGCCTCTTGACTGCCCATGACCTCTTCTTCCTCTGATTGGTAACTCACGCGAATGAATACCATCCATCGATCTGTATCCGCGACGAACGGAAAACAGCGTATCTGACGAGAACAAGATGAAGATCGTACAAGAAGGTGGGCTGGAGCCGCTGGTCCAGCTCTTAGCCTCCGAAGACATCGAAATCCTCCGCGAAGTGTCAGCTGCGCTATGTAACCTGAGCGTCGGCGATGAGAACAAGTTCGAGATCTGCAAGAGCGGGGCGGTGCCTCCCCTGATACACCACATGCAGAGCGAGGATATGTCCTCAGCGTCACAGGCCGCCGCTTGCCTCGCCAACCTGTGCGAGATCCCCGAGAACCAGGTCGTGGTGTCACGGGAGGGAGGAATCCGCCCGGCCATCCTCGCCATGCGAAGTCGGTACGTTGAAGTCCAGAGGGAGGCCGGCCGCCTGCTCGCGAACCTTTGCGCCAGCACCGCGTATAGAGAGCCCATCATCGATGCGGGGGGGCACCAGCTTCTGATATCGTACCTCCTGAGCCAGGATGTAGCTTCGCAGAGGGTGGGGGCACTCGGGGTTGGGAACCTGTGCACCCACGACACGCTTCGGGTAGTGATGATGCAGTCCGGCGCGCTCGAGCCTCTGTGCTCGCTCGCCAGGTCGGAGGACATCGAGCTCGAGATTCAGCGCTACGCCGTACTCGCCATCGCCAACCTGGCCATTTCCGTGGACAATCACGTCGCATTCATCGAGGAAGGCATGCTCACGCTGCTCATTTCATTGTCGAACGCACCAGACCCGGAGGTGGGTACGTTCAGTCCCGTGTTTTGCATGGGGCAAAACCTACGGACACGTATTTCAAGGTGCCCGAGACTTGGTGCTGACCGCAGTATTTTGTCACAAATGACGTCGGTTTGTGGATGGCTACCAATGGCCACCACTTTGCGCTTGGACGAAATGTGTTGCTACTGCCAAACGCGAAAGTGGGCTTCGTTCGTGCTCGGAAGAACCTTCAGACCCTATCTTCAGTTTCGACGTTGCCCGTTGTTCACTTTACTTCACATCACATCATCACAGGTACGGCAGTACGCAGCCTATGCCCTCGTGAAGGTGGGGCAGAACAGCGACGTCCGCAAGCAGGTCACGGAAGAGGGGGGTCTCGAGCCGGTCCTGTACCTCGCACGCACGGAGGAGCCCGAGATTCAGCGGGAAACTCTCGCTTGCCTGTGCTCGCTCTCGTTTTCTGAGGAGAACAAGATCAACATCACCAAGTACGGAGGCCTGCCCCCCGTGATGAGCGCGATTAAGTCCCCCGACGTGGAGACCGCGCGGATGGCGTGCTGCGCGTGCGCTAACCTGTGTGAAATGGTGGAGAATATGGACAATATTGTGGACGCCGGCGGGATCCCGGCTCTAGTCCAGGTATGTGCTTGTTTTGTTGTTTGGTGATACAACTTATTCTTGGCGATACGTGGAGTAGAAAGTTAAGTGTCGGCGAGTGTCTCACAAGAAACACACCGGTGACGTTCGTCTTCGGCGCACAGGCATCGATCGCCTAGTGCAAGGGCTTTCCATACCTCGCTAAAACGCACAAGCGCTGCGGCTCACGGTTTCAAACGCCTATCGACAGGTTTGTTGTTTGTACGATGTAAAACATTTCCGTGCAACCCCCGCGGATGCCCTCACGCAATCCCAAATAAAACCCTCCCGCTCTCTGCTTGGATCGTCGACGATACAATATCTTGACGGAGAAGGCACTCGGATCTTCATCCCCGCTGGTTTCGAGAGAGGCCGCGCGGGCTCTTGGGAACCTGGCGGCGAATTTGGAGCACGGCGATGCCATTTTGAAGGAAGGGGCACTGAACATTTTCATGGCGCTGATACGATCGGAAGACCATTTCGTGCAGAGGATGGCGGCAATGGCTCTTTGCAATCTCAGCTCTAACGTGAGCACATGGATGTTTCCAAAGCTCTTCTTTCTGGGGGAACGATTATGATGAAACGCAAAACCTGAAGAAGTGTTTGCTTTCCAGCCTCCTGTGCCATGTCCCTCAAGGGGCGACTCCAGCTTAGCCTTGGGTACAATAGTAACGGTAATACGAATTTCTTTGCTCTGCAGTCTCACCTCAAACCTGCATGCGGGGCTGCCGTTGTGTTCGGCTTTCGTATCATATGGGCAACGATTTTTCTTCGGAGGAAGGGGGCCGTCGTGCAGACCTCGCCCCTGACAGCACGGGGGGCGTATAGAGCTCCCGATTTTGGCTGTTGGAGGCATCGGGCACATGCTGCGGTTCGAACAGACGTTTTGCCAAAGGCCATGGGACCTAAACGCTCAAACGCAAACAATTAAGGAAAGAGCACCATCGCCGCCAAAACCCCGTCATCATCCCCGCATGGCTTTGTATCATCTCAAAACTGACCACATAGCACCCGCCGACCAACCCCAACAGGTTAAGAACCAGCCGAAGATGTTGAAAGCAGGATTGCTAGAGCCGATCACGGCGGAGACCCGGAACGCGCTGGACAACAAATCCAAGTGCGACCACGAAACCATCCGGTACTGCCTTCTGGCGATCGCCAACCTTGCCGTCAGCCGCGAGAACCACGGCGTGATAATGTCCCAGTGCCTGGAGACCCTGGCAGGGTTCAGCAAGCACCAGGACATCAAGGCGCGGCAGCACGCCGTCTTCGCCCTGGGAAACATCTGCGCCAACCCCGACAACCTGGAGGCCGTGGTGTTGAGCGGCGCCCTCAAGACCCTCATCACCTACGCTTTCCCCTCCACCGACACCTCGGTGAACGTTCAGTTTCAGGCCATCGCGGCCCTGCGGGGGATCTCCACCCACCAGACACTGCGGATGCAGGTGGTCAGGGACGGGGGGCTGGAGCCCCTTGTTCTCGCGGCCAAATGCGACTCGGTTGAGGTGCAGCGGGAGACGGCCGCTACCCTCGCCAACTTGGCCCTCGCCGAGGAGAACAAGGTATCGGTTCGGAGAGCAAGCTAGGTGGAGCGCAAAATCAGCGCACTCCGGTTACTGTTCGCTTGGAATTGCGCTTCGCGTCAAGGGTCCAGCCCTTCAGGTTTACTGCTGCTGTGCCTATGTTCCACACCGATCGTCTAGTCTGTAACCGGTTACATTCACCGGATTGTCGACGCCTCTTCTAGTGGACAGTCGGTAGTCTCGCGTGCCCACCCCTCACCTCTCTGCATATGCAACTGGCTATGACGCTGTCGCTTCGATGGGACAAGGTGGCGATGGCTAGAAGCGGGGTTCTCCCGGCGCTATCCCACCTGTGCTTAAGTGGCGACAGGGAGAGGCAGATTCATGCGGTAGCGGCTATGGCGAACATTGCGGAGATGGTGGAAGGACGAACGCAGAAGCGAATGATCGAGGAGGGCTGCATCAAGCCCCTGCTTGGGCTCGTGGACTGCCCGGACGTGAGACGATGACGGCTTGGTCGTGTATTTGTATGCGGAGGGGATAACTTTCCTTTGGTTTCGCTCAGAGCTAAGTTCCTCAACGGATACTATACATGTGGACGAGGTCGGCCTCCGTCTTCGCATTCATCATACAGAGTCAAGCTCGCGCCACTTTACGAGTTGTTGGAATATGAGGACCGATCCAAAATATTACACCCAATTACCCGCAGAACGAACAGCCTGTATGGGGTTCACGAAGCTACACAGCACTTCCTGGTAGTTTTCTCCCCTGACAAACGGCATAATACTGTTTCAAGATTGCGCAGAACCGCACGTGTGTTCCTTGCACTCCTCTCACATACCCTAATTCTGAGAAGTAGTTCAATATTCGGCAAGAGAGCAGTCTAGAACGCAACAACAACGAAACATCCTTGAAGCGACGCAGTGACAAGAGGGAAGCGTCTTGCGACCGGGCAGCACTACAGGCCCACCCAATGAGTGTCCGAAAAACGTTCCCGACAATTCCAACCCAAAGCCACTCCACTGCCAAGCCGTATAACCCGCAACTTAGATACCAACGTGTCCCCTATCACTCAACAGCGACAGTCGCACGCCAACAACAGTGCCAACCAACGCCAACACGAACTAACGCCAGGTTGAAGTCCGAGAAGAAGCCGCGAGGGCGCTGGCTCTCTTTGCCTCCAAGCGAGATTCTCAGGCCCACCTCGTCCGGAGCGGCGTCGTCCCCAAGCTCGTGAGCTTTGTCCGCAGCTCGGACCCGGGTGCGAGGCGCTACGGTGTCTTGGGATTGGCCAACCTCGCCGTCGTGACCCAGAACCACCAGACGCTGTTTGAGGCCGGCGGGGTTTCCAGCCTTCTCATGGAGGCCGTGTACGCCGCGGAGGACATAGAGACTCGCCGTTGCGTGGCCTTCGCGCTCAACAACATCGCGAGCTTCGAGCCGAACCACCGGGCTTGCGAGCGGGCCGGGGTGTTGCGGCCGCTGGTGCAACTCCTGAAGGACCCCGACGCCAACACGCACCTCCAGGCCGTGTTCGCGATTAGGCAGCTGAGCGTCACCGCGAGATGCCGCTCCCAGCTGGTGGAAATGAAGGGGCTTCCCCCTTTGCTCAGGCAAGGGGGTGGGAGCGGGGAGTGCGGGCGGAAGGGGGTCATTTTAGCCGTGTTGCGTCAAGGTTTCCTGCTGACGGAGATACTTCCGGACTAGATACTTCCGAAATGTTCATATTGCGAGGGCCAGAAGGATTGGTTGTAGGTGGAGACGGTCGGATCGCCCCCTTTACTCGGTAAAGGACTGGGGACGGTGTAAGGGAATTGACCGCGGAGGGGAACGGGCGTCTGAATTCCCACTTATTTTTTCCAGGTGGCATGTTTTCCATTGTTTTTTTTCATGGGTTGACGGTGCGAAGCCATCTTGCGTGAATAAGCATTTTTGTGGGATGAATTCGAGTTCGTCTCCCACGGTATCCTGCCCTACGCCCCCCCAACCCCCCTGAGAGCCTTATGTCCCGCCCTACTCTCGCTCACCAAGTGCGTTTTCTGTTGCTTGTTGTCTCTTGTACCGGCCGTGGCAACAAAGGCTTGGGAAGAGCGAGAGCGTGGAGGTGCTGAGGGAAGTCGCTGCTGCCCTTCGAAACATATCGTTGTCTGAGCACAGGTGAGGGCGTGTCCGCCGCAGGGCGTCTACTAAACCGGAGATCCTGTCTTTTTTTCTCTCGCCTTCTCATTGCGCCAAGAACAACCCGCAAATCGCTTTAGTTGCTGCTGTCGTGTCTCGCTACTGTACTTGTCATCGGTAGGGATGAGGTATTGAGGGGGCCAAGAAACTCGGCAGCCTCAATTCTCAAGGCTTGGTATTGGCGGGCGAGCAATAGTCAGGCTTGTACGTACTCGATGATTTGTCTCCCATCAAGTCCGGTGCCACGGTCGGTGGGGGAAATACAAAACAAAAGCGGGGCAAAGGCACACGCATCGCCATAGCTGACCTGTTGTTGTCGTACGTTCGCACGTTCCACCCGGACTCACGGCTGCTGCAGCAAAGTGGACATCGTGTTGGAAGGAGGACTGCCAGTGCTGATCGAAATGATGCACAGCGCCGACGTGGAGACGGCTCACCAAGGCACGGGCGTTGTGGCAAACCTGGCCGAAGTGGTGGAAAACCAGGGCAAGATGGTCGAATCAGGTGACGATACCTAAACCACCAAGAGTTACTTCTACAGCAACGATTGTTGTTTCGGGAATTTAGGGCATAACAGTCAGAGTAATATGTCGCCACGAAATCATTCTGATTGTTGCCGCTGTAGCTCGGGTTGGGGTAAGGTAGTTTTGTCTCGCCAAGCAGCTTCAAGCATTACCGTATTCCACACAAAATAACTAACTCTGGAAAAATAATCATGGGTTTAATAGATCTTATCACCGGGTGTTGTGTTCTGTTGGGGGTATTGTGTCTTCAGGATCTGGGTGATTTAGTACAAGTCGTGATAACCATGGATGGGCATCAGTGTCGGGCCTGCGTGAAACGACCTCGCCGGCGGTAAAGCGGGCACCGCCCCTTATTTGACGCTCCCCCTCACTGTGCTGGATAGAGGCAGAACATTTTCCAGGAGAAGAAAATGACAACAGAAATGCGGCGTACGCCGCCGCATGTTGTCTACTCACGTACATCTTTACCTCTAGCCGATACCTCCACTTCCGTAGTAGCCCCACCGGTAACATAACGATTCGTTGGCCACATACTTTGGCCATTGACAACCCCAAAAGAGGTAACACTTGTAACAGCCCCAGTCCACCTAGGTCCAGGAAGGCATGAGGCACATAAGGGCGACCCAGTCCTAGATAAATTTCATCAAAATCGAAGGAGTTTCATCTAACCAGTGTTCCCGATGTTTTTGGCCACCCAACCACACTTTCGCGACAGGCGTGCTCCAACACCTCAAGTTCGTCATGAGGAGTAAGTCGGTGGACGTGCAGCGAGAAGCCGTCAGGGGAATTGCCAACATCAGCGCCGAGTACGCGTATACCGCCGTCCTCGCCGGGGCCGGGGCGATCATGCCGCTCGTCGCGATGCTCAGCAGCCCGGACTTCCTGTGCCAACGGTGAGAACAGATCGCAGACGGCGGGGGCGGGGAAGGGTAGATATTGGGGGTGCGACAGGGCCGTCGGATTCCCTCTTTTCTCGTCTTTTCCGCCATGAGCCCATATAGATAGTCGGGACGATTAGGAGTCAGCTGAAATGTGGTGAAGTCGAGTTTCGACGTGGTCTGCTGAAGCGAGTGTATTTTTGCAAACGCGCAATCTCATGCACTTCAATTTTGGTCATGGTCGACGAAGGACGTGTTTCCAAGCAAGCCTTTGTCCAGGAAAGCCCAATACAACAACCGTTGGTCAGATTGAGGCCGACGTGCGCTGTCGCATCCACCACCACCCAGACGCGCCATGCGGACATGTTCACCTTCCCGTGCTGACTCCACTACAAACACATGAACGAACACCCCGCTAACAACCTCAATCCGTCGCGTAAACAACAAACAGCTACGCAGGGATGGGCGTTGGAAACCTGGCCACGAACCTCGGAAACCAAGAGAAGATCATTAACGAGGGAGCCCTGCAGCCCCTCCTGTCCCTAGGTCGCCGGGACAACGGCGACCTCGAATCCCAGCGGTACGCCGTGTTCGCCCTGACGAACGTCGCGGCCACCCGGAGCAACCACTCGCGCTTGATCGGCGCCGGCGTGTGCGAGCTCATGGCCGCGCTGCTGGAGGCGGACGACGTCGAGATCCGGAACTCGGCGGCGTTCTGCATTGGCAACTTCGCGTCTAACCCCGACAACCACGCAACGCTGATGGACGAGGGGGTGTTGGGGCCGCTGATTAACCTCGTCGCGTCGTCAGACCCGCAGGTGTGTGTGTGCCGTGGAGTATTTCGTCAGTTTTGGCCCGCCTGTTTCTCTGCTTGATTTGGTTACCTTAGTTTCCTACTCTGTGAGATTAGGGGATGGAACGAACCAGCACCGCACAACCCCACAGAACGTGGTATTGTGTGCTCCGTTGTCTGGCAGCATATTACGCTGCCGACCGTTCCAACCTCGGATGTTGAGCGTCACACGAGACATGGTTTATTCGTGGCTTCCATGAACCCATATGCGGCGACGGCAATATCTCCAACGCAACACACAACCCCGATCTTCTTGCTCAACCCTTCTCCTTGACGCCTTGACGTCGTCGATTCGGCACACCTACAGGCGCAGCTTCGAGCGGCCTCTGCTCTCCGAGGGCTTTCCGTCGACGAAGAGCTGCGCACCCAGATTGTCGCCCGGGGGGGTCTAGTGCCACTGCTACGGCTCAGCAGCAGCGACGACGTCGAAATTCAGATGGAGGTATGCGTGTTACTGATTCTGTTCATTCCGCCAGGGTCACTCACCCTGAACACCGTTGCAGGTCACCCGTTAATATTGCCTCGCCCCTCCCCCGTCTACTCTTCACTACCAGCTCCTGCGCCTCCATACCGCCCAAACGGGAAAAACAACAACACGTGTTTGTGTGCGTAGGTTCTCGCCGCCTTGTGCAACTTGTCCCTATCCGGGTGCATCGGCCAAGACCCGGCGCGCTTCCTCAAGGCGGTGGACGTCGGGAACTTGGTCTCCTTCCTGTGCTCGGCCGACGTCACCTACCGCCTCTTCGGGGCGGTCACTCTAGGCAACATCGCCTCCGACGTCAACCTCCAGGCCCCCATCGTCCGGGGCGGGGCTCTGACCCCTCTCATCACCATCGCCAACGCCGCCGACTTGGAGACCCAGCGCTGCATCGCGTACTCCCTGTGCAACCTCTCGGCCAACCCTGCACGGCGGGGGGCGATCATCTCGGAGGGGGGACTGCCGCCGCTGATCTCGCTCGCGTGCAGCGATCACCCCGTCGACCAGCGGGCGGCGCTGGCGACCCTGAGGGCGATTTCCGCCGACCCGGACCACCGGAGAGCGGTCGTGGAAGCCGGAGCCCTGGAGGCGTTCTGCTTGGGGGCGAGGTGAGAAACACCTGCGCATTCATGTCCCCCGCCACAGCGCTTGCACTTCGGTATGACAACATATTAGGCAAAAAATGTTTCTCCCCCTGTGCCACCCTACTGTTTGGCCTTCCAACAACACCCGCTGCCAACCTCAACACCGAGCGGTTGGGCTGCCAGCCATTGCCTGTCTGCCTCTCCAACATAAGCTCGTCAGCCGCGCTGATGTGTCGGCTCGCGCGGCCGCATCACCAGGTGCGAGGACGATGTCGAGGTCCGAAGAGAGGCCGCCCGTCTCCTGTTCGCCCTGTCGCTCAACGAGCTCAACAAGTTGGACGTCGCCGGGGTGGGCGGCACCTTGGATGGCGGCGGTGGAGAAGGAGGAAACGCGGCCACCGCCGAGGTTGCCACCGATCTGGTCGCTCTCGCGCGCAGCGACGACCCGTCCTGCGTGCGCAACGCGGTGGGAGCCCTGGCAAACCTCAGCGAGAACGACGCCACCCACGAGCGCCTGCTGGGCTGGGGTGCGAGCTTCTTGAGCGAGCTGGCGCTGAAGAGATCGCCGCCGCCGGGAAGCGGCGGCGAAGGCCTTGCGAGCGAGGATCACAATATCGACGGTGACATTTCGACCGGGGGTGATGACACCGGGCGTACGGCGTCAGGGGAGGCGGGGGGTACGGACGTGGGGTTCGTGAGGGAGGCCACCCGGTGCTTGGCAAACCTTGCGGGCAACTATGCTACGCATGATAAGCTGCTCGACGGCGGCGTTGCGGACGCGCTGGTGGGGTCGTTGAAGAAGGTGGACGCGGTGACGGCGAGGTTTGCCGCTCTCGGCTTGGCCAACCTGGCGGGGCAGGTGAGCGGGATGTCTTGAAACCGCGTTGGAGGATGTTCAAAAACATTCCCTCTCTGTCCAAGTATTTAGTCCCCTAGAAACCGCCGGGAGCTTCCCTGGTTCCATGACCCAGAGTCTTCTGCGCCTAGGGTATACAACTTGTTGGTTTACACAAGGGTAGTCGCTGGCGATTTGCCTCGAGGGATAGTACCAATATTTGCTGCCAACCTACCGACATCTAACTAACACGTTTCGACGGCAGTTTTGGTTTCCGCAACATACAGACTTAGTCCAAATGTCTTCCTAAAAGCATGAGCAATACAAGAGTATGCCTGCCCCCATTTCATGTACCGTGTTATGCATTCTGCATGCAGAGTGGCAACCACGGACGGGTCTGCGCCGCCGGGGCGATGATTCCGTTGGTTCAGCTCGCCGCCGGGGACACACGACGCTTTATCCTCCTTCGCGACGACGGCACCATAGACGTGGAAGGCATGGCCGACCCATTGCGAGAGCCGAGGCTCGACGAGGAGATGATTCGACTCCTTGGATACGACGTGGACTGTAGAAGGTTTGTTCCAAGGGTTTTGACTTTTCCGGAAGGCGTCACAATTGTTTTTAGCATATGGTACTTTGTTGACATGACACGCCAGTCCGATTTCAGTCCGATTTCTTGGACCCCTGATCACAGATGTTGCTTGTTGTCTTCCTGTATCATTGCTACGCATTGCACAAACTTACGTAAGCAACGGATACGAACATGAATCACAGGAGCACCCCAACGTAGGCACTGGTGGTAGACTTCAAAACAAAGACAGCGTGAAGGAAAAAACACTAGAACACTACCTCAGAAAGGCTGGAAAGTAATATCGCACGGCGGAACTGGCTTCACGGAATGACCGCCTACACTTCGTCAAGGACGGCCAACATTCGTTGTTGTTCCACGAGTTCTTTGCCGTGCAATGTTTCTGGCTGGTTTTTTCCTCTGTGAACAGCCCGAAATCTCACTGCGGACTTCGGAGGTTGTACGTGAAATAGTCCGTATCTTTTCTACGGTATGGTTTCGCCTGTGCAGCATGCGTTGGACAGCTGCCCCATTCAACTTCGACTCGAAGAATAACTTTCGAAAAACTGACGACAACGAGCACTGCACTTCAATCACCCGTCCTTCATTGGGCGGGCTGACTTTGTACCAAACGTCAAGACCGTAGCTTCGCTGAAGCTTCTCAAGCCTGCATACGCACAATCATCTCGAACAGATACGCCTGCCTGGCGTTAGGGAACCTTGCCGTGGCAACCGTGAACCACGGCGAAATTATTGCAGCCAACGGCCTGGAAGGGCTCAGCTCCGCCCTCGACTGCGACGATGATGAAACCGTTTTCAACTCCTGTTACGCCCTGAACAAGCTCGCCATGAGCGAAGCAAATCACGAGGTGGGCGCTATAGGCGATGAGATGTGACGAATGTTGGTTATCGTTCGGTGTTGACAGCGAGGACCCTTGCAATCTCCGACGAAAATACAGACGGTCTTCAATTAATCTTACTGACCCATCCCGCGATATGCTCTCCGTGTTACCTCTCGTGCAGCCGAAAGAAAGCACGCCAATTTCAAAAACAGTGGCGCATGTTCAAGCACTCCTGTCGAAAGTGCTGGTCGAAAGTGCTGGGAATGGTGGCACTTGCTCTGGTCTCATGTTACCGGGCTTTTAGCCCGCAACCCATAGTCAAACGTCGGCACACCTGCACTCCCAACGCTATCGTTGTCTCTGCTGCATGAACCGATTCTCCGGAACCATACGTAAACGAAGGTCTGTTGAAAAACCCCTGGAGCACACATATTTTGGTCGCAGGCATGTTGAGGTCATGAAACACCTACAGGAGTTGCAACCGAACAAGCCATATCAACGAAGGAACGAGCGCAAGGTTGTTCAAGGCGGAAGGTGTGCCTCCCGGGAATGAGAAGCGTTCACCTGCAGAAGTCTCAAGGTTGCATGCGGGTACCTACCAACCATTCAGCAGGTCATGGGACGAAAAGGCGTCCCGAAGCCCCTCGTGTTTGTGGTGGGCTCGGGCTCGAGCGGGGACCTCAACACTACCGGGCAGGCAGTGTCGGCTCTTCGAAGGCTGGCCTCCAATGCGGACAACGCCGTCGGGATGGTCAGGGTAAGTAACTTTCTTGTGGCGCAACGTTTCCTTGTTTCTGTTTTTCAAGTTATGCGGCTTGTCTACCGGTTCCGTGGCCTTCTTCCACGGATAGGCCTTTGTTTCCATGTTTTTTCCCTCTTCTAGGCGTGCTGTTTTGTCACCGTTGTCGTTGTGTTGATGGCAACCATGAGCTGGCGAAAGAGTAGCTGCTTTTCTGCACGGCTATTTTGTTTTTTCATTTGAAAGGCGCGCAACATCGTGAAACCTCTACATCGAGAAACCCCGACGACAGAAAGCTGCTTTCCCGTTGAAAACGTGCAGGATGGCGTTTTGGACGCTCTCAAGCACGTCTGCGAAGAGGTGGGCTGCGTGGAGAACCAAAGAGAGGCGGCGGCGCTCCTCTGCGCCGTGGCCGTGCCGTACGAGAACAAACTGCCCCTTGCTGAGAGCGGGTCTGCAGAGCCGCTCATGCTCATGTGTCAGAGCGCGGATGTCGAGGTACTGGACTTGACTACTATCGCTCACGCCCGGCAAAGCAGTAAATTCCTTGGCCACAGGTTGAGAGTTTTTCCCACCGGCGGAGTAGCTCCGCTCGGAATCTTGGTCTTTTGTACAATCCTCTGTGCAACGAAAGGCATCAGGGTTGTGACCAACGCGCCAATCGAGCAGGGCGGGTACCCCTCTCCCATCGCACTTGAACGTTTCAGAAACTGGGTGAAGGACACACAAGATTCCTTTTCGCGCGTCCACAAGCTCGACGGGCCTCGCGTGGAGTTTTCGCGCCTGAATCGCGCAGCTTTTGTTTTTAGTTCCGCCGCTTTCCGACCGGCCGCAATTGCTGCTACTGCTGGTTGCGAGTCCGAAAATTAACCAAGAAATGCCCATTGTTACCCTGTGCTCCAGGTGGCCCGACTTGCGTGTGGAGCAGTGGCCAACGCTGCCGAAGACTCTTCGACCCACCCGGCCCTGCTGTCGCGAACGAACGCGATGCACTACATGGTATTCCTCATGAGGAGCAGGCACCTGAGCGTCCACAGGGAAGCCTCTCGGGCGTGTGGAAACCTCCTCACCCATCGGGACGCTCACAGAGACTTCATTTCGGAGGTACGCGGTGGTGGCGATTCGCAGCTTTCATGCGCGTTGTGTCTTACTTGAGGCGAAAAGGGTGGGGTCGGAGGGTTGAAGGGAGAACGGTTACGTCTTCCACCCACCTAAGCGTGCTGCCAGTTTTCATTGCCGATGAAACGTCCAACCATCGACAAGGAATACTTTTTTGAGGCCCAAATAACAACGAGCTGCGCAGCGTGCGTGATGCATTTCGTGAGCATCGCTGGGGGACAGCTGTGAGTGCAACGCAGTCAGCATCCGCCAGAATGCTGAGGCTCCACCTCGCAACGTGCAGAGTGGCGGGAATTTTGAGAAAACGCCCATTCTCATGCGTTTCTGGTCGCCTCAGCCGTGCTGCATTAAACGTTCGACCGGCTATTGCCGCCTAAAGCACCGAATCCTGTCCCAAACCTGCCTGAAACGAAAGGACGGGCTACGTAGTCTGCTCTTGGTGGCCACGTCGTTGGATGACGAGTGTCAGTACAACGCGGCCGTCATCTACCGCAAGCTTTGCGCCGACCGGCACACGCACGACTACGTCGTAGGGCGCGGCGGGCTGCAGGCACTGCTCGGCCTGGTGCAGCTGAGGGGGATGGGGACGCAGAGGCAGGCGGCGGCGGCGCTGAGGGACGTGTGTTCCAATAAGGATCACAAGGTGAGCTTGCCTTTGTGCCATGGTCTCGTTTGTCTGTTTTGGTGCTGAAGCCTGGCGGTTAGAGTCGGGCTGTGCTGTTCTTGTTCTGGTGGAGAGAAACATCTGGCGAGCTTTGCATAAATTAGGGCCGTGGTGACTGTGCGGATAATGTATTATGGTGTTCCAACAAATTCGACAAAGCAAAACATGCACTTCGAGTAGCAGACTAGTCTCTACAAGCATATCCGCTTGTGGTCGTCTAGTTTTGTGCGGTGTTTGAAGGCATTTGTACAGCACAGGACAGCAAAGGAAGAGTGTCGATTGGAGTACCGATGCTATAGGCGAGAGCATTTGCAATGGCAACCAAGAGAGCTGTAGCAAGAGATCAACGAGGAGTTCTGAATACTCTCGTGTGTATCCGGAAGCAGCACCAATGATGGACAAGTATGCGCTTGCGAAACACACACCAAACACGTACGAGTGCGGCTGACCGTTGTGCATGTTCCAGCAAACCCGATCGTTACCGACACGCACGCAATCGTCATAGTCCTTGAATGGTCGTTTTCCGTACCAGGGTGCTGTGCGGTGCTTTTCGCTGCACGTTCACCACCCCACTCTGTGTGTGTCGATCATTACTGCGCACTAAGTTCTTTGTGTTGGCCTCCGTTCGTGTCATCACTCATGTAACCCCAAAAACCGTGCCCCTCCCAATTTCGTGAGTTTTCCTGAAGGAGAACGTATACCTCGACTTGTGTTGTCTATTGCAATGGTAATCTTCCGTTCACACAGGTCACCGTCGCCGGGGAGGGGGGGCTTCGAGCTCTGGTCGCGCTCTCACGCTGCGAGGACCTCGAGCTGAGGATCCTCGCAGCTGGCGCCCTCCGACACCTGAGCCTCAACACCAGGGTGAAACGGCCTATGGTGGAAGAAGGGGCTCTCGGGTCAATCCTGAGGTAAATTTACGCCGCCATGATTGCCTTGCTCTCATGTGCCGAACGCAATCTTTTCTCTTCCTTCGTCTTCCTCTCTCGAATCCAACAACCAACAATAGCATGTATTAGCTGTGTTGGGGCACCAAGTTCATAGCTATTCCTTGCCAGCGTATGCTCCCTCTCTTCCACTCCGTTCTCCTCATCCTTGAGTAATTCCTCGTCATGATTCTCGCGTGGAATCACATAAAAACTTCTTGTTTGTTGCGTTAGAGTATAGTGTACCACACAGACTGTTTGATACACTTCAATACTTGAGCGCGTTGTCTCTTCTCACCGCGTCGAAACCGCCGTACCAGGTGCGTCGACGAGGGTTCCGACAGCCTCGACCTGCTCTGCCAGTGTGCTGGAACAATCTCTAACCTTGCTGAAGACGCGCGAAACCAGGTTTAAGAAAGTTTCATGTTTTTGTGTGCTGCCAATAGCCAAAACATGAAGCGTCTAAAATAAGGGTAACCAACCAGAAGGTTTGAGTATCGCTTTCATGCTAGTCCCGCGCCGCCCTGTGAGTGTTTCGACTTGCAGTGAATTGGGGTAGGTCGTGAGCTGAAGAAGCGCCAGTTCTGTAGCGAATCACAGAGGTTGTGCGCCCTATCTGATGCTGGCTGGTCGTTGCCGAGCCACGAGTCTAGCGGTGTGTTTGATACGCACGAAAGGAAAAATATCGAACAGAGTGTTCTATTTCAAGGCAGGAAGGGAGGACACGCCGACATTCTTGAACATGCGCATCACTGCCGAATATCGTACGAGCATAAGAGGAATATCAAAAGAAGGTTCTGATCAGGTTGAGTAAATAGGCAAGCGACCACCAGTCGCTTGAACCATTCCACCACGTTGGGTAACCCGTTGCAGGCAAGCATCAATTTGGCGTCGAGTTCATTATCCGCTCCTGCCTTTCCCGTTGAAGCTTGGCGTCTCATATCGTACCGACGAGGGTTTTCATTATTTGCATCTGCCACTCAGCACAGCTGGTAACGCGACGTGTCCTCTTCTCGAGAGAACCGGGTTCTCATTCCTCAGCCTCAAACTTCTTTGACAATGGGGCACCAGGTACCCATTCAGGCAACCCCGACCCCGAACAGTACGTCTCTCCACTACACTCCCGTAACAGTACCCAACGCCATTCGTTTCGCTGGTTTTCGATCCTAGGCAAAATGCTTAAGGGGAACGGCCACATGATCACGGTGAAACGAAGGCCGTATTTTCTCTCACAAACGAAAACTAATTCATCTTCAAATCGGCAGTCGTTGAGATTCCGTCTCATATGGGGCGCACAAAAAGAGTGAATTGAAAGTTCTTTTTCTACACGGCTCAGTGCTCACCCGTTGCCCCCGCGTGGCCCAAACAACCAAAACAGGTCACTCTCGTAAAAGACAACATCATGCCGAGGCTGATCATCTTGTCCGGCGTGGATGACGAGGGCGTGAGGGTGGACGTTTCGAGGGCGTATGCCTCGATAAGCTCCAACGCCCAGTGCCAGGCAAGTCGAGATCAATAACATTAGCGACTGGATGTACACATGTACTGCATGTGTGCTAGGCCCAGGTTCTTTATGGAAGTGTTTCTGAGTCAAATGTTCTGAACTTCACACATTTTCGTCCCCGCAAGGACGGTAGTTAGGAAGTATCTGGAGTTTCTGCTTGTAGAGTGCTGCATCCCTCGTAAATCTCAAGACGCCACTAAAACAAGTGGGTCATTCTAGAAGCATTTGTCACCCAACAATCCATCACACACACGCATGCACCCTGCCCCCAAGGCCAGCCATAACATGCCAAACCAACAACAACTGCTGCCAGGTTGGCGTCTTCAACGCAGACGATCTCCGTGCCATCTTCTCCCTCGCCAGCTCTGCCGAGGAGAAGTGCGTCCGTGACGCCGCCATAACCCTGGGAAACCTGGCGGTCGTCACCAGGAACCAGCAGGCCATCGCAGACGCTGGCGGGTTCCCCCCTCTCGTGGCCATGCTCAGCGGCAACCCCTACGTATCGTGCCAGAAGTTTGCGGCGCGAGCACTGTACCGCCTGGCCGCCCACGCGGACAACAAGCCGAAAATTGTGGCGGACGGGGCGTTGCCGCCCCTGGTTCGGCGGCTTCGCAGCCCTGACGCTGAGGTTGCGAGGTGGGTGGGCTGGGATCTGGTTCTTCATTTTGGTTCTTTCTTTGCAGTGTGGGCGCTGAATTGGGTTTGGTTTAACAAGTGTTTCATCTGGATTGTCACTTCCTGGGAAGGGCGCGTTGTCCGTTCCAGGGCGAGCAAGCACGAGTTACTCCCGTGCCACTGTTGTCGCTATTCGAAGTACTTTTCAAAAGTTAAACGTCATATAGTCTTCACAATCAGTTCTTCCCTTGCACAAAAAACGCCCGAAAAAAAAGGAACAAACGCATGTGTGTGATACTCGCGTGAGCTCAGTCGTGATAGGAAAACTATGGCACAAGGGAGAACGATGTCGACAACTTCACGCCTGCGGGTATTCGTCCGAGCAGGAGCATTGTTTTTTAACTTGGGCACGGTCAGAAAAGCACATAGACAGTGTTTGCAAGTGTACATGACAAGCTTGCATTGTCGCCGCCTTTTTTTGCGCGCTGTCACGAAGGTTTTCGGCGATGACGCTCTGCAACCTGTCCACCCACGAGGACTGCAAGTCGACCCTCGTATCCTTGCACGGCTTGCCGCCGTTGATCGAAATGCTGGAGGGAGAATCAGACCTCGTGAAGCGATACGCCGCCATGACCCTATGCAACTTGTCGACCCTGGCAGTGAATCAGGTTCGATACGAGCAAACGCTAGAAGGCGGCATTTCTGTTCTTCGGAGATGGAAGTGTAGCGCAACCTGCATAGTGTTAGCGGTCAGTCTTCTCAAAATGTGTATGTCGTAGTCTTTCCATGTTGGCAGTATACGCATCGGACGATGGTGGTGGAATTTCAGTGTTTCAGTACCGACGTGGACAACTGCTGGCACCCAGGTAGCCTCACAGCAACACGATATTGTGGGTTCGAACAAACCTAACTCGGAAACTGATCATTTTCGGCTCCGCAGCTCTTTCTTCGCCGAATGAGTTGCCGGTAGTCGACCTTTGCACCAGGACCGCGGCGGAAAGTGCCTGTTTGAACGCACCCGGGTGCGCCAGAAAACACCAATGGTGCATTTGAAGTCCATTTCCACACCGGGGTCGGCGATATCACGAAGGCTCGTGTCATTTTTTTCCTCGATTCGTGGAAAGTCCCAGCAAATATTCTGAGCCACACCCCTTCACCACGACGACGCGCATTTCGTACACGCTTCGACTCAAACAGGTCCACATCGTCAAGGCCGGCGCGTTGCCCAACCTCGTGAGGCTCACATCCCTGGGGCGAGAAAAGCTGGACGTCAGCCGCTACTGCGGGATGACGCTGTCCAATCTCGCCTGTCACCGACAAAACCGCGTGCCTGTCGTCCACGCGGGCGGGCTGAAACCCTTGTGTGACATGGCCTTCGACGGCGAGCGACTTGAGATGCAGAGGGCAGCGGGCCTCGCCCTATACAATCTTAGCTGCGCCGCGGCGAACCAGGTTCGGCCGGGCATTTGTCGGGCAGGATTGTAGGCCTATTGGTGATTGCCGGAATGCGCACGGTATGGGACTTGTTTGAACCTCCGCTTCACACGAGAGCAGTTTCAGGATTTCTGCTTCCAACAGCTGGGGTTGTACTTGAGACGTGCTGGGAGTTATTTCACACCGTCGACCTACTGTATGAGCATCGGCCTCGGGAGCACCTGCCGTGTACCTACAGTTGCGCTGAACCAACCCTAGCCAACCCTAACCCAAACGTGTCCCTTGAATCCCCTCCCCAATCTCGAATAGATCGTCATGGCCGAATCTGGCTGCCCGGCGTCTCTGATTCGACTGACATCTTGTCCTGATGTGGACTGCAAGCGTCTGGCGGTGATGACGCTATGCAACCTTACCGCGAACGCGGAGACGCGTGCGGCAGCAACCCGGGGGGGTGGGCTGCAAGCCGCCGTGAGGCTAACGTCGGACGGGGACGGGGAGTGCAGGAGGTACGCCGCCACCTGCGTCTGCAACATGGCCAACGATCACCAGATGCAGGTGAGCAGTGGAGATTGAGCGATCGGGGGGGGGTAAGCGTTTTGTTCGCGTGGTTCTGCAACGCGGCATGCGCATCCCAAAGACAGCAGAGGGTGGGATAATGCGTGAAGGAGTCGGGCCGATCAGAACCGGCGCTGAAGGTGCGAGCGTGTTGCCGGGTGGCAGAGTTTGAAACACAATTGAAGTTGATTTGAGCCTCTTGTCCACCGAAAATCAATTTCTGGACAAAAGACACCAACAGTGAGATGAATAGTCATTCCGGTGGTGTGCCTCTCACGTATTGCCAACACCACCACCGCTCCCCCCCCCATCTCGACACAACCACTACCACAATCGCCACCACTGTCACAGCTACAAGTGGTAGTTCACGGTGGCCTCCCGCCCATAATGACGATGGTGACGAGCGGCGACCCAGACGATCAGCGGCAGGCGGCGATGGCCTTGGGAAATATTGCCGCCAACGAGGGAAATCACCCCCAGCTTGTGGCGAAGGGGGCGATCCAGGCCCTTGTAGCGTTGTCCAACTCGTCGGAGGTAGATGTACGTGAGTACGCCAGCTTCGCACTGGCGAACCTCGCCAGCAACGCGGACTATTTGGACGCGATCGGGTCGAGGGGGGGGATTGATCCCCTCGTCAAGCTTGCTGGTTCCGCAAACGTTCACACTCAGGTAAGAGGAATGTAGAGCAAGCACGGGTGGTAGGCGTTGCCTCAAACGTTTTGGAGTCTAGCACATTCTCTTGGGTGGGTAGGCGCTGTAAGATAGAGGGCTCGTTTCAACCCATTGTAATTTTGCGCCATTGGAGCAACCGCAGCTCCCATTTGGTAAGAATCCCCGAGATATTCTGAAACACAGTATTTTGAAATTCTTGTGACCTGTTTGAGCCGCATGTTATCAAACAGAGAGAGAGACAACGAGAACACGGACAGCGGGAAGTTTATTCGCAACAGCTGGTTTACGCTCGTCGTTGCTCGCGTCCACGCACGCTCAAGTACACCCGCGACACCGTTCAATTGATTGCATTGCGATAGACTCGCGCTTGTGCTTCCTCTGTGGGAAAATAGTTGTCTACAAATGCTTCCGCTTGAGATTTTTTACAGGGCATCTCGTTTTGAGAAAGAAGGCGAGGCCTAGCTGTGTTCGCGGCCAAGTGCTCACAAATGCGGTAACACCAGTCGTAAGTTTTTTCCGCCGTCGGAGAAATGGACGCACGACAATGCCTGCCTTCTTTGAACCATACAAAAACACAAGTTCCACCTTTGCGTCGTCCCTGGCCATGTGACATGTGGCACAGTGCCTCGCTATGGCAGCCTTGCGTCGGATGGCCATTCCACAAGACAACCGACATCTCTTGGTGGAGGCGGGAATCCTCGCCACGTTGGCCCGCGCAGGACGGAGCGGCGAGGTCGAAATCCAAAGAGAGGTGACTGCCTGCCTGCCATGCGCCGATGACTAACAATGATGAGTACCCAAGCAAGCGCCTAGCGTCATAGATGACCGCTGTCCGAGATCATGTTATTCCGGGGTTCGTTAGGTTAAGTGTTTGGCGCTGTTGAGGTATTCCGTTGAGTGTCGCTGTCCTTGGAGCAGAGTGTTTGTGTTCAAGATCCTCACACCAACTCATCTATCTCCCAAAGCTATCTTTTTTTTCTCCGTCGTTTCAACCAAACCACGAAACAGGTGGCGGCGTGCCTGTGCAACCTGTCCCTCAGCGAGCAAGACCGAGTCGAGGTTGCCGCACGATGCGTGCCCGCGTTGGTGGTCCTATCTCAAGGGGGCGACCTCGAGGCGGCGAGACAGGCGATAGGCACCCTTGCAAATCTGGCGGAAGAGATCGACACGCACGAGCTCATCGCCAAGTCGGGGGGAGGGAGGGTGATGACGGGGCTCATGAAGCACGACGCCCTTGACGTTTTCCGGGAGGCGAGTCGGGCAATCTCCAACCTACTGACTAGCTTTGAGCACCAGGCCGTCATCATCGAGCAGGGGCTCGCCGGGCTGCACGCGCTCGCCGAGAGCACCGACCCAGAGTGCCAGTACCACGCCGCGCTGAGCTTCCGCAAGCTCTCGCCGAACCTCGCATCCCACCGCGGAATATGCTTTGACGGCGGACTCAAGGCTCTGTTTCACCTCCTCAAGGCTAAAGACTTCAAGACCAGGAGACAGGCAGCGACAGCCCTCCGAGACCTTTGCGCGCACGCCGACCACAAGTTCAAGGTGGGGAGCTATGGATCCTTTCGCCCTGTTGCCACTTGTATCGCACACACCAGAACACATTGAGCGGGTCAACTCTCGCAATAGCATGCGAAGTTTGTCGTTTCAACGCAAGTGTCCAGCCTCATGTTGTGAGTTTGCAGGTTTTCGCGAGCAAAGTATTTCGTATGTCGGGGCGCACAACTGTCTTGCTGATGAAAGGGGATGCTGCGCTAGGCTCAGGCCGTTGGGTGCTCTTTCGGCACCAATCTTGCAAGATCCTTTCCCCTTTCGGTCGAAACCCCTCAAGAAAAACACGCCCGTTCTACCCAGACTTGAAATACGTTGACTTACCCCCTCCAAGTGTCCGCATCCCCTTCTGACACCCGAACATGACGTCACTTACTCTCGCCGACGTATTTCGTAGATTGCCGACGAAGGCGGGGTCGAAGCCCTCGTTTCCGCAGCCTTGGAACGCGAGATCGAGCTCCAGATCCTTGCAGTGGCGGGACTGCGCCACCTGTCGATGCTTGACCCGCTCAAGCAGGCCATCGTGTCGGCCGGGGCGCTACGGCCAATCGTTCGCTGCGTCAAGTGGGCGAACGAGGACCTCCAGTGCCAGCTCGCCGCGGCCCTGGCCAACCTGTCGGAAGAAATCCAGAACCAGGTTACCATGGTGGAGGACGGAGCGGTGCAGGCGCTCGTCGCGGTCGCGAGGGCGGAGAACGACGAGATACAGCAGGACTGCTCCCGGGCGCTGAGCAACCTCAGCAGCAACGAAGAGAACCACACCCTGGTGTACAGGCTGGGCGGTCTGCATGCGTTGGTGGGGCTGACGAACTCAACCGAGGACGTCTGCCAGAGGTACGCGGCGTTCGGGCTGAGGTTCCTGTGCAGCAATCCGGAGGTGCGCGTGAGCATTGTCCGGGACGGGTTGATCAAGCCCTTCCTGGCGCTGGCGCAAAGCCCGCTCATCGAGTACCAGCGGACCGCGGCCGCGGCGTTCGCGAGCTTCTCCCTCAACGACGAAAACAAGCAGAAGATGGTGCGGGAGAGCTGCCTGGGCCAGATCCTGGCGTGCTGCCTCTATTCGGACCTCGAGGTCGTCCGAAACTGCACCTTCGCCCTCGCCAACCTTGCGGACTCTTTAGACCTGCAGAGCGACGTGGTGAGGGAGGGAGGCATCGAGATACTTCAAAAGGTTGGCATGCACGACGACGCGCGCGTCCAACGCGATGCCGCCCGCACCCTTGCGTGCCTCAGCGTCAGCGACGACGTTAAAGACGCCATCATCACGAAAGGCGCGCTGCCGACGTTGTTCCAGCTGGCCCGCTCTCTCGACGTCGCGAGCCAGCGATACTCCACCCTCGCGCTCTGCAACTTGTCTTCCGGGGAGCACAAGGCGCGGATCGTCAGCGAGGGGGCCGTTCGGCCGCTCACGTTCCTGGCCCGGTTCCCCGACCTCGAGATACAGCGGTATGCGGCGCTCGCGATCGCCGGCCTGGCCCTGGGAGATCACGGTAAGCCCCCAAACAAGCTTCGAATATCCGAGGAGGGTGCTTTGAAGCCGCTCATCGACCTCGTGCGATTCCCGGAGGCCGAGGTGCAGCGGTGCGCGTGCCTCGCCGTGAATGCCGTGGCCCTCGGCACCCACAGCTCGACAAAAACGGCGGTTATGCACGAGGACGGGCTCTTCCCTCTCCTGGAGCTGGTCAACTCTGAGGACGGCGACTGCGTGAGGACCGCGGTGTACGCGCTGGGTTCCCTGTGCGAGAGCGACCCGGTCAAGGCGAGGCTAGTCGAGCTCGGTGCCGTCGTGAACGTGGTCGGCCAAGCCAGCTTCGGCGATATCGAGGTCAAGCGCGCTGCCGGATACTTCCTGGCCTTGTTGTGCGAGACAAGAGAGTTCCACGACGACCTGGCGAGGGAAGGTGGACTCCAGGCGGTGGTGGCACTCGCAAGTCTTGAAGATGTCGAATGTCAAGAGTACGCAGCGTTTTCCTTGGCGCACTTGTCGAGCAACCACGAGTACCAGGTAAATTGTGTGCGTGGGGAGGCTTTTATACCCAGGGGCGTAGTCGGCCGGATGGACTACTCACCGCCTGACGACTGCGCATCTCCGTCGGGGTCGAAACGTGTGCACTTTGCCTCCTCGCCAGGGAGGTCTGAGCGGCGTCGCGTAATACCATGGGGCAGCCTCTAGTGCAGGAGGTAGTGCTGCGTTTTGTGTGGTCCGACCTCAGTGAAGTTGCAATTCAGGAAAATATGGGTTCAGCTAGAATTGCCGTGACTGCAGGTATATTTCCTTACTGTAGTATTGAATCCAGCTCACACCTAACCTTAAATTTATCCCCAACCGTCTCGTACGACCACCTCTACGCGAATCAACACTTCGAAGGTTACGCTTGTGGAGCTCGGCGCACTGCGTCCCCTGGTGAGCATGATGGCGGTTGAGGCCGAGCCACGCCATTACGCCGGGCTTGCACTCCTCAAGCTGGCCGACAACTTCGAGAACCACATCCGCATCGCCGAAGAGGGCGGCATCCAAGCCCTCCTCAGGCTTGGCCGCGCGCGGTCCACGGACGAGGAGCTGCAATACAAGGCCGCGCTGACAGTGGGTCATCTGGCATCCAACGCAGTAAAGCTGCTACCCAAGGGCAAGGAGAAGGCAAACATCGGGTTCGGAGCAACCGTGTTGCAGAGCAACACCGACAGCAAGGCGCGGCGAGCACAGAAGCAGACGCAAGAACATTTGGACCAGTCATTGCGAGCTGGATAGTTGTGTCCGACGAGAGAACGTTGAAGGCGGTTTTGGTTGTGGTTGGGGGGGGGAGGGCGTACTCTTTTGCTTTGCATGCCTTAGCGGTTAGACCATTGACCACGCGTCCTCGAGAGGACGGAGCACTGTTCCCACAGGACCGATCACCGATGGCCAATCGTTCCTTCCCACTTTGCCAAAGGTGGCTCAAAAATGTCTTCCCTAGTCTGTCTATCCTAACGATATCCCTTCCTGCCTCTTCAAACCACTTCATATTCCCCAGTACAGCTACCGTCCTCTCCTCGCTGTTCCATGCCTCAAACATCTTCCTGTACCTCCCTTGTATTTTTCCCAGCCCAGTCATGTACACTTCCCTCTCCTCTTCGTACAACTGACATTCCGCGACTATGTGTACATGGTCTTCGCATTCGAAGCCGCAATCACATTTGAACTCGTCGTCTTTGTCGTCTACCGTCCTATGTCTTCGTCGACGTTCTCGAGGGCCTACGTCTCCGGTCCTGAATGTGACCTTAAGCTTTGTCGCTGCATCCATTGGTCCATGTAGGTAATCCTTGAACCCTATTCCTTCCTTCAACATTCCGTACACTTCTAGACCCTCCTTATCCTTGGTTTCTTTCCTCAGATTCTGTTCTTCTCTCTCGGCACAAGCAACAGATATCTTCTCCTTGAACCCCTGTAGACCCTCCGTTTCCAGCGTTTCATCTTCGATCATCTTCGTCGATGTCGAAACGTC
>CACKRE030001073.1:82058-98136 GCA_902602495.3 Ectocarpus sp. CCAP 1310/34 | reverse complement strand
GCAGGGGTTACAGCTGTGGTAACGGTTGTTTGATTTTTTGCGGTGCGCTGCCTGTCGTGCTTGTTTTTTTTTTCTTGCAACATCGAAGCGGGTGCGCCAGGCAAACAGGAGAGAATTTGTCCCGACGACAGTACACAAATAAGCAAATAAGTGAGGTGCAGAAGAAAATGAAGAACCAAAGAGCGCCCCAAGACAACAAAAAGAAAACTCAACTCTGCCCACGCCCATGCTGGAACTTCACTCAACAGTACAGTAATAGTGTCGATCCATTTCGTTCTTTGTTGGCCCCGTAAGCGTGGGCGCTACACCATAAATCGAACACAACCTCATTAGTGCCGGTACCGGCACTAATGAGGGATTGGCCAGCCCTCAATAGTGCCGTTTTGGCACTATTCGCAATAGTGCCGGGTGCCCGATATAGTGCCGGTGAACGCTCTGTGCACGTACCGGCACTAAAAGGGTCCCTCGACTGTACTTGTTTTGTACCCTCGAGAGACGGTTCACTCTACGCCAGTCATACTTCTCACCTTCAGGCTGAACTCCTTTCCTCGTCTCCACACGCTCAAGTGATCCCCAACCGTCAACGTCGAGTGGTTGCGCATATTATGCTCCAACATCGCTCTCAGCTCCGATACCTGGGACAGCCCCACCGTCTCCGGCACCACCCTCGCGAAAGTGGCCTTCGCGAGGCGGACATACCTCACCACCACGTTCTCGAGCCCTTCCACCGCCGGCCTCTCAGCCTTCGCATTTTCTGCGTCGTCGTTCGCACCGATGTTTTCGTCGCTCGTGCGGGACGGCACCTGGTGTGCGGCAGCCCCCAAAAGGCTGAGCACCACCTTTCGAGGAAGTCCGATAGTGCCCTCGTCAGCGACGAATTCCAACACCCCGGCGTGCGTCGTTCGGGTCGTTGTCATCGTGCCGCCTTGCAATGCCGGGACCTGTTCCCACTGCTGCTGAGCAGTGGGAGCGGCACCGGAGGTGGTGCAAGTGAGTTCGAACAGCATGGGTCCAAGGCCAACCGCGTCCTGCCTGGAAAGAGATTCTAGGGCGGATGGTGGCAGGAGAATCTTGTCCCCCTCGCCATCGGCTGTGACCGCCAGGAGAGACTCCTTGTAGCTGATGCCGCCAGTTCGGATTTGATCCGCCTCTTCCTGCTTCCTCGCCTGGAGGGTTACACGGTAAACGAGATTTGTTACGAACAACCCCCACCAGAAAAGGAAACAGACAAAATACCAAACCCCGAACACGATTGGTGTGTTGTTCCGCTTCCGTCGGAACCAAGCCGAGGCCCAAAAATACTTGCCTCTTTGGGCGACGAGCGGGCCCCTTACGTGCTTCGGCGTACGTACAGGTGATATGATCCAGGAATCACTAATGATTGCTAGTTCTCGAATGTTGAAATCATCTCGGGCAATTCGTGCGCGGCAAAGAAAACCTTCGCCTTCTTGGCATTTGGGACAGAGCCGTCCTTGTTGCCAAGCTTTTTTTGGATTGCCTAACTCGAACACTGCAGTCGATGAAAACAAGCGCTCCAACGGCCGTTGAACAATGCACTCGTTATGTGTACCTCACCACCGATTTGGTGTTTCGAAGCAGATCACAATGCAACGGCTTCAAGCTATCCCCCCTAGCTGTGTGTATGCTGTCCCTTGAGGGGCCGCTTACTAAGACTGTGAGGCCAAAGGAGGTTCGGAATTCGATCTGGCGAGGAGGGCCAACACGCTGTCACTAAAGACCTATCCCTACCGCTGCTGGAGATGGCTGTTTGCCTTGTGACCGGTTTCGTTCTTCGGTGATGACCCCTCCCCACACTCAAGCAGCGGCAATGACAAGCGATGCCTCCGGAGCTGTGCGCATGGCGCCACGCGTGTGATACTAGTAGTCGATAACAGACCGCTAGGCGACAAGATGTTGGAAAACGAGTTTGCGAGGGACGAGAGCTTGTGACAAAAGGCCGTCCACGTGCGTCGTCACTTGGTGCCACCGGATTGTTTCGTTGGTGACCCCTCCCCACCAGCTGAACAATGGCACAAGTGACAGAGCTACCCGAGGTGTGTGCATGGTGCGTCTTATGGGGGGGGGGGGGTACTCATAGTCGTGCATGCCGTAGTCGTTAGACCATTGACCTCGCATCCCTACAAAGCCGGGACGGAGCACGCCAGGTTCTCACCGGACCAAGCTCTCACATCACCAAGCGCGAAGCGCCGTGAGGTATTCGGCGAGTCGCATGACGGGTGCACTGCATCCTGCTAAGGGTGTTCGGCACCTTGTGCTCACTTCCTTGCATACGGATGACAGCTGCGTATGACTTTATTTATTTTCTGGTGCTTCACTTCCAGAGACAGTTGTAAGCACTGTGTAACTGCCTCGAGGGTGCTTGACCAATTTAACACAACGTGGTGCGATCATCCCCCTTGCGCGGAGTGAGGGTTCTCGACCCCGCACAACATGATCTACTCGACCACCATTATATCTTATGGGGTGGCTGATTGAGGGTAGGGGCGATAGGAGGCTCGGCAATTAAGATTCTGCGAACGTCGAGCGGATGCGAAAGAAACACCACCGCTGCTGCTTTACACTCTTTTAGCCCGTTTGACGAACACGTCGGGTTGGTTCCCTCCCGGTCGGGCCGAACGAAAGGAGCAACGGCGGCCAGCCGATGTGCCAGCCGATGTGCCAGCCGATGTTCTCTACTCTGAGCACCGCACAACTTGCGTGACCACAGAAAGAGGATGCAGGGACCAATCGCTCAGCGATTTCAAGTGCAAGCGGAACCTCTCATTTGCGGGGTACGGGAGAGTCGGCGGATTCAACGTGTGTGGCCAACCCGTTCAGACACATGCTGTCTCAAGCTCCCAAACGTATTGCCCAAGCGTTGATGATCCGGAACAAGCCTTGTTGGACAGCATAGCACGTGGGTGTGATTTCCGTCGTTGACAACTGAACCGGCCTAGAACCTCAACCTTCAACAATTTGGTGAAAAAAAAAATGCCAAATGCCAAGTTCTTAAAAGTGAGGGGGGGGGGGTTGGGGTAATCGGTACACTTCAGAGAGTGCATGTTCTGCAGGTCGGGTGTGCGGCCAGCGCCGTCCAAGGTCAAGACCGTGCGGGAAATAGAGATGCCCGCGACTGCTTGCTGTCGGTGAATTGCGAGCATTCCTAGGCGTGTCCGGCTACCTTGGAATTTCTTCCCGGAGATCACCGATGATCTCGTAGAAGGCTTCAGTCTGCGCGATTCCCCACGGTACGCGGCGGTAGCGCTCTCGCTTCGAACTGAACGCCGTGTGGCGTAGCAGGTCCGTGATGAGTGCGGTGAGAACGCTGATCTCCGGGACGAAATTCCAAGGTAGCTGGACAGGCCTAGGTATACTCGCACTTCACCCACAACCGTGGCGGACACCCTACATTTTGTGTGGTTCCTTCGAGAACCTCCATTCGTCTTGTTCTAGAACATGTGGATAATCTAGAGGGGTTTATGGATTTGTGTGCGTACGTGTGAACGTGTGAAACATAGCCTGGAGTGCACAGATGCACACCCACTAACTTCATGTACAACGGCCTGATTAAAACACGCTACCGCTGTAGACTACCGCACGGCCTTCTCTCTCAGAACCTGTTGTGCTTGGGGGTGCTTAGCATCACCTGGGTGGCGGTACTGCTACATAATTGCTGTTCCAGCGCCAAGTCAAACCCGAAACGACCCACCTCTTCCTCCTTCCGCCGCTGCTCGAGCTTTCTCGCCCTAATCTGCTCCTCGATTCTCGCCTGATCCTTCGCGGCCGCTTCCTTACTCCGCCTTTCTCTCTGAATTCTCAGCCTCGCGGCATCTCGACGTTTCTGTTGCTCTTTCTTGAGCTTGTTGCCTCTGTCAAAGTTGACAGCCGGTGGGTAAACGCAGACTTCGATACTCTTGAAAGGTTCAGAAAGACGACGCATCTTACAAATACGGATGGGGTGCTCTGAGAATTGGCGTCAAGCGTCCGATCAGTGCCAGTAGAATACCACAGGCCAGGACAGAAACTACACGGCGATACTGCCGTAGCACTGACTGCTGGGACAACACCTGATGCGGCTTCTCTTGCCTGGGGCGCGGGGCGAAACAGCAGTCAGGGCGAAGGCAACTTTGTGGGACCCTCGTTGCGCCAACAAGCTCACTTACCTTGAATCCAGGTTGAGAAAGTCCGCCATCACTCCCTTCGGCGCTGGGCAATATCCGCGATGCCTTTCTGTAAGGTATGGGCACCGTCAATGGCAGAGATGACGAGATGAGGCTTCTCCAGAACGATGGGTGCAGTGGGGGGGGTACGCGTTCGGCCAAGTGAGGGGGGTACTTGGACGAAAAGTCAACCAACGCGCCGCGCGGAACTCCATCATAATGTAAATACCCCACCACGAGTCCCGAACTGCAACAAGAGCAGCCACCGACCGTAGCAGAGCAGTGCACAGCAGTGGAGCAGTGAGCGACATGGGTAAAGGACGAAGGGTAAGCGGCGTAACGCTAGGTGATAGTCCGCATCGGCTGGAGCAACACGAGACTGAGGGAGGATGGCGTGGCAGGGTTAGAGTGTTGTCATCGTCAACGCTTGGAGCGGCGGCCACCAAGGGAGACGGTGTGTCCTTGTTGTGTGGCGGCTTTGAGTCCCACTGCTGTGCTGATGGATGTGCATCGCTCTGCATGTTTTGTCTGTGCTTATGCAAGTGGTTGTGGTCATGATGGATAGTATCATGTCACCGATGTTTCGGGCGGCCATCTTGACACTCGAATTAACACCGCGCTTACGCGTTGTGTTGGGTATACCGGGTAGGCCGAAGCTTGAAGGTTTGTGGAGTAAGGCAGCTCGGCCAGTGAGGGCCGAGATGAGACAGTCTTGTATTATCAGGGAGAGGGGACAGCAGAGAACATTCGTGTCCGAGGAACCGAAGAGAAAAGCAGAACACTCATCCGTCACGCAATTCAGATCACTCATCGAATCTCCGAAGAAACCAAGTAGAAACTCCCTGCCCTCCGCAATCTACCAATTGCAATCTCCGTCGATCCATGTCCAATATTCAACTATTTTTACTACGCTACGAGTATATCTAACAGCCCCACTGCTCGTATGCATCGTAATGATGATACGGCAAGTCAACATTATTCCATTTACGACCCAAAACGTGGATCCTACTCCTCCATGACAAACAAATTAGAACTCGACTATGCAAATGTTCCTGAACCCACACCGTCTTGTCTCGTCGCCTTCATTCCTTCTCTGCAACACGCTCTAGTTCTGGTCCATCCTTTCTCAGCACTTCGCCGCAACGGCACCCGCAAAGTACTTATGTCCTCCGCACAACTTAAAGCATTAAAAAATCCATTGAACCAAACCTAACTGTGGAACTCCTCTTCATTTACTTTCCAAACGACTGATCAATTCGTAGAAAATCGCCTTCGTTCTGCGTCTGATTACATCCATCCGACTACGAATCCTACCAAGACAAACCAAACTTTCGCATAGAACAAACGTACACGTTTCATGCCCACTTCGCAGGTAAAACGCTTCTGGGCATGGTATGAATCCTCTACTCTGACACTTTTCCGATCAAACAACATACATCCCCAAACATTCGTTCAGCGTGAATATCACTTGCGCAGAAAATACGCGAGTATTGTTCCTATTGCTTCTCTCTAAAAACTTAGGACCACCTTAAATTCCTTCCGAAAGAACAACGTGCCCCCCTGCGCTGGGAGATCCGCCCCCCTGATTTTAGAAGGGGTCGGAGATCTGAACCACAGACCAAAAGAACAACATTCAATATTCGTCCAGTCGAAACCCAAGAAAATCAATCCTCCTGCAAATATATCCCGACGAAACACCAAAACCAAATCAAACCCAATGCCGAAACACCGTTCGCAAATCCGAATGCTAGAAACCAATCCAATACCAAGGCCAATATCGAATCCAATACACCAAAACAAAACATTCAAAAATCCTCCAATTCAATACCAAAACAGTAACACTCGAAACCCCTACATCTGCCGGCGCATCAACCTCCAGCGCTTGACCCATTGCGTGAGCCATTGTTTCTGCCCCCCCCAGCGGATATTTCGCNGGCGGCTTGTTTTACAACGTCGTTGCCAAGCGACGAAAACCCAACCCCGATGGCAAACACCGGGAGGGGCGGCTTGTTTTACAACGTCGTTGCCAAGCGACGAAAACCCAACCCCGATGGCAAAACACCGGGGGGTCCGCCTGGAGTGGGGGAAGAACAATTGTCGCTCCCGGAGGATTGAGTCGGCGGTGGTGCAGGGCAGGTCGCGCGTTTGGAGGGAAAGATGGCGGCAGAGTAGTTCCGAACAAACCAGCAATACTGAGGAGAGTCATATACTACCAACATTCCCCCCGGTTCTGCACAGTAGTGACTGCAGCAGAAAAAGCAACAAATGAAACACACTTTCAAGTCGTCGGACCCTACTTGTGGAATGGTTTGTCTGAAATTATCGATCACTGCGACATTGCCACTCAAAAAATAGCTGAATATCAGCCTGAAACGGAGGTTGATCAGTCTTCGATCACAAAATAATGATACAGCCGCTGTTCCTGCTTTGACCATAGGGTAATCAATCCTGAGTCAAAACCTTAACAACTTGGAACCGCAATCTCACAACAAATAGCAACCTCAAGAAAACGTATAACAATATTCGGAAATCAGCATTTATTTCGTCAATATTGTGGATTTTTAATCTGCAACACAATGTTGCACGTCGCTGAGACTTCACACGTCTCTGGTACTCGCTGACACAACCAAGACATGGAAAGTTTTTGATCAGGTTAAAGCTGCTACCCAAAGAGAGTCCAGATAAAACGTTGATCACACATTTTTGATCAGGCTAAACCTGCTGCTCAAGAAGTAGCTACCAAAAAGAGCCCAGATAAAACGTTGATCACGCTATTGCCGGGGAGAGAAAGTTGGTCTCAACACGGCTGACAGGAAGATAAAGCACAAAAGCTCGCCACTGCATTACATTACGCACAATAATATTTCTAATACCATGCCTACACACACATCGTATCATCAGTTTAGAAACTGGCATCAGTTTTTGAGGATCACTGGTAACCTAGGTTGGGTCTACCCATTTGCTACAGGTAGTCGGCCTTTGACCGAGCGGTGGGGTTTGACGGCAGTACCGCACGACGTGTGGTCGCGTTTTGATTGAGTAAGAGTCCGAGCTTGTCGGCATTACCGCGCGGTGTATTGCCGCGATTATTCTGGAGAAAGAGTAGGAGAGAGAGGTGTTTGACGGCAGTGCCGGGTGGAGGTGGAGGTGGAGTTAGTGTTGGCGATTGACGGCAGTACCGCACGGCGTAACGCCGCGTTTAGAATCTGACGGCAATGCTGTGTATTGTAGGTGTACCGCATCACCGCATGGGTGTACACATAACGACAGCAGTTCAAAACTGACAAGTCATCACGTGCCTGTTCATGCCTACAACCCGAGTAGACGGCGGGGCGCAGCTGACGATGGCGCTGCTGTAGGTCTTGGGGGTGCTGCTGCCGTGCAGGCCCTCGCCGTTGGTGGCCTCTTCGTCTGGTTGGGTGTCGTCAGCCGCGCATGCGGCTGCTGCCCATCGGTGCTACCAATCTTTGGTTGGCTCTTACCCAATCACCCTCGACAAAGTCTGTCAAGGTGCCGGTGCTCTGTGCAAAGGGAGTTTTATGGCTTGTTGGAAGCGGGGACTTTTACTCCAGCGAAGTAGCAATTAGTGGAGAACGCAGAAGTGTGTCACGCTTTCGACCACCGAAGCAAAGTACGTCGCGCTAGGTGACGTAGTGAAAAAGAATTTTGTTTTTGAGGCAGATTTGGCGTTTCATGTTGCCGCAGGTCGGCATGCCGTGCATCCCCATCTTCGAGGACTACCAGGGGGCGATTCAACTAGCGCAGAACCCCATCTCAAACTCGAACTCGAAGCACATAGATGTAAGGCACCATTTTCTCAGGGAACTGGTAGAGAGGAAGGAAATTTCGGTCATCCACGTGCCGTCGCCGTACCAGCGTGCAGACTTTCTTACGAAGAGTTTGTCGAAGGATGCTTTCGAGTCCCACCGTGATTTTGTGATGAACTTGGCATGACCATTTAATTGTTTTTCTGATAGGTTGTGTTTTGGTCTTGTTTTGTTTCCCGTTTTGTTTCATTTCCCGCGCCAAATATTTGTTGCGCGCGATGCAGCATTCATGTTTCTTTGAATTGTTTTTCTCTCTTGTATTATTATGGTCAAGTCTTCATGGTATATATTCTGGGAAAGACGTCTTTTGGTTGAGATATCGGGTGTGAGCGAAGTTTTCAGTGAGAAACTGTTGCGAGGTGGGGGGATGTTAAATATACTCGCAGCAGTATCTGGTCGTGAGGATCCCAGGGGGATACGTGTTGGGAATTTCGTGTGTTGAAGGGTACCACCAGCGCAGTCACGGGGACTCTTTGGGCGTGGTCGGTGCGATGATGAGGCTTGCGTGCGTGCTGCGCACTTCTTCCCTCTCTCTCCACCATCACCACCGTCTCTCTCCAATCAAGTTTCCTTCTCCCCCCCCAAAAAAAAATGTAATCGATAAAGTTACACTACTAGACTAGTCAGCGCTGACTTCGTAGTCTATTGGGGTAAGCCTTACTAACAAAGGATACACGCACGGGTTCGAATCCCAGATGGTCACTTTCACAAGCACCCTTAGTTATTTTCCTGCAGCGCCTGGCGAGGGGTCCGTCCCCGGAGATCGCTACTTCTAAATTCCCAGTGACCAGCCGGGTGGCTACGAGCCGAGAGTGTATCTTTTGTTAGTAAGGCTTACCCCATTAGACTACGGAGTCAGCGCTGACTAGTCTAATGGTTTAACTTTATCGATTATGGTGAAGCTGCCGGGAATTTAACACAGATCTGATCGGTGAGAGCGATATATCCTAACCATTGGACTACGAGGGATCAAATACCGGCCGGATCACTTTTNACACAAGTGTTCTCTGCTGTCCCCTCTCCCTGATAATACAAGACTGTCTCATCTCGGCCCTCACTGGACGAGCTGCCTTTCTCCACAAACCTTCAAGGTTCGGCCTACCCGGTTTACCCAACACGCTAGCGTGCCGATATCACGGTATCTGCACGCGGGCGTAGCCTTCCGGGGGTTGTGCAGTCACGCGCAATCGGTAGACTCCCACAACAACAGTCACCATGGAGGGCATCGACCTCTCCGCCCTTAGCAGGGAAATGACTAAGGGTGCTTGTGAAAGTGATCATCTGGGATTCGAACTCGTGCGTTAAGCTCTGGGATTCGAACCCGTGCGTGAAGCCTTCACGCACGGGTTCGAATCCCAGATGATCACTTTCACAAGCACCCTTAGTCATTTCCCCGCTAAGGGCGGAAAGGTCGATGCCCTCCATGGTGTCTGTTGTTGTGGGAGTCTTCTACCGATTGCGCGTGACTGCACAACCCCCGGAAGGCTACGCCCGCGTGCAGATACCGTGATATCGGCACGCTAGCGTGTTGGGTAAACCGGGTAGGCCGAACCTTGAAGGTTTGTGGAGAAAGGCAGCTCGGCCAGTGAGGGCCGAGATGAGACAGTCTTGTATTATCAGGGAGAGGGGACAGCAGAGAACACTTGTGTCCGAGGAACCGAAGAGAAAAGCAGAACACTCATCCGTCACGCAATTCAGATCACTCATCGAATCTCCGAAGAAACCAAGTAGAAACTCCCTGTTCCTCCGCAATCTACCAATTGCAATCTCCGTCGATCCATGTCCAAAATTCAACCATGTTTACTACGCCACGAGTATATCTAACACGTTGTGGCTCAACATTTTCGGCTTCAGAGTTGCTTCTGAGGAACACCGGGACCTGTAGTAGCTGTTGAACGACCTGCTCAATGGACAGGGCGCTGCTTTGGTATTGCACGATACGGCATTCACTTCAACAGAAATACTACCGTGCACTCGAATCTGTGCTTTTGCGCCACAACCCATACGGAAAACCATTCCATCCCCCCGCACCTGAATATGCCGTCCTTATCCTTGCCGAACGACAATAAACGTGGACGAATAGTAGCCCTGACGGAGGAGGACTTCCGCAAGAGTGGCTTCCGGTCGAGAGAGCTCGTCGCCGTCCTGGCTGGCCCGAGCAGACTAATCGCGGGGCGTATCTGTTCTCTCCCGTCGGCCGCGCTGCGTCCGGGTGGCGTCGGCCTGAGCTCCGCCTCGGCCCAAAGCCTGCTCGGTTGCGACACCGAAGATGCAGCAGGAGCAGGAGGGGAAGGCGCGCGAGTGCGGGTCCGCCGTTTGTCCGACACGTCCGCTACGATAGTAACGGCAAGCTCGTTGGATCTTGTCTTGGAGGCCGGCGTTGGGTTGCCGGGCGGGCGGAGTGGGGGCGGGGGGGGTCCGGTGGCGCAGCAGGGGTCGTTGTCGACGACATTTTCGCCCCGCGTGTACCTAGAGAGGCTGGCGGCGGGTAGAATGGCGCTGCTGCAACGGGCGGCGAGGTATTGCGCCTACGGGACTTACGCACGGGAGGGCGACGTGCTATCGGTGTCGTTCGAAGGCGTACCCCACCTCTTCCGGGTGGCGACTCTCGAACCGCCCATTCCTAGCCGTCAGCATACAGCAGCAGTAGCGACCGCAGCAGCCAAAGTGAAAGCGTCAGAGGCTGAAGATGTCACTGGCGACTCTCTAGTGGCGCCGTTGGCGGCCCTTTCAGTATCCGAGCCGCGCGTTGCAGAGTCAACGCCCGGGAAACCGGGGGTGGCGCCGCCGCCGCCGCCTCCTGTCGCAGCGCCAGCTGATCATGGGCAAGACGGTACGGCAACAAGAGTGCCAACAGCAATAACGGACAGTGCCAACGGAAGCAACGCGGAGCCACGAAGAGAGGACAGCCCGACGGCGGTGGCGCGTGTGCGCTTGGAGGCGTTCTACCGGGAGCACAACCCCGACAAGCTTGTAGGCGGCGACATCGATGGTATTCTCGAAAAGTACGCCGGGCGCGAAGAAACGCTCTTCGCCAAGCTAGAAAAGAAGTACGGCGCCGGATCATCTCTGTTGCGAACGACGACGGCGGGCGGGAACACCGGGACGGAGAGACAGCAGCAGCAGCAGCAGACACAATCGGGTACATTGCCGGGGACTGCTGGGTTCGCCTCCTTCTCCACTGTTTCAGGACAAGAATCCTCGCCGGCGCCCGTTCTTGGAGGACGAATCGCAGGAGGACCGCACTCTCCAGCAACCCCGTCAGCGCTGCGCCAACGGTTTGAAAACCGTGACAGCAGTAGTGGGCGCGGGGGCGATGAACCCACCGGAATTCGATCATGGGGTGCTGGCGAGACGCTCTGGTTCGTCGCCGTGGACACGTCGATTCGGCTTTCGGCCGCCGACGCTTGTTCGCCGGAAGGTGATGATGGCGGGACAAGGTTGCAGATATCTACAGACCCCTCCGGCGCGAAACGCGCGCTTGGTGGTGGCGAATGTTCTCAACAAAGACGGGCGGGAGGCGGCACACCACGCGACGGCGATTGGGGATCCGTGGGAGGGCTCTCGTCCCAGATCCAGCAGCTCAGGGAGGCCATCGAGTTGCCCCTGACATCCCCAGACATTCTACGGAAATACGGAGTTCGCCCTCCTCGAGGCGTTCTGCTTCATGGACCGCCGGGGACGGGCAAGACCACGCTAGCTAGGGCGGCGGCGAATGCGTGCGGGTGCCATGTTATCGTCGTCAACGGCTCGGAGCTGATGTCAAGGTGGGTGGGAACGATAGCGCTGCTGACGAGAAAGACACAGAAAGTTGACGTGAGGATGGAGGGCTTTATGTCGTTGGACGATCGTATTTTGTGGTACACATGGGCGGACGACCTCGAGCTTGGGGTGGTACCATGTGTTCATGTGTTGTTAGCTTATGGTTGTGATGTTTGTCGTCGCTGCGTTGCCGGTTAGTTGCCATATTTTCAGTGCATCCCACCTCTACATGCAGGTCGCCTCTTCACTCATTTCTGCACGGGAAGGAGTGATCACATTTCATCTCATAGCCTCACTCTTGCTGCTCTTGTACTTCCGCTGCCACAATGTCGACCAACGGCGACTACCGTACACGCGATAAAACGGCAGGTTTGTGGGCGAAAGCGAGGGCGCGCTTCGCCAGAGGTTCGCGGAGGCCTCGCGTTGCGCGCCTTGCCTGATGGTGTTCGACGAGATCGACACGCTTTGCCCCCGGCGGGACCAGGCCAGCAGCGAGGCGCAGCGCAGGGTGGTCTCCACCATGCTGGCTCTGATGGACGGGGTGGACGCTCAAGAACAGGTCTGTGGTTTAGGGTGCTGGCTGTAAAAAACAGAGGCCGGATGGGTGATAGATTGTGGTACATGCTGCTGCACCCAACAATCGGTCCTTTTGTGAGCAGGTCTTTGCGGTTCCAAGCCTCTAGAAGCGCTTTGGCTCGAAGCTGCCCACATCAAACGTTGTGCCAGCTGCTGTTGCAGACGTGATGGCCGCGCGCAGTTGTGAGATACCCGGCATGAACCGGTCGTCAACCAAGGTGCTTGACCGACTGCAGTTTGGCTCGTACATTCTGACGACAGTTCGTTCGCTGCCCATCCGCCCGACGTCGCCAGGTGGTGGTGATTGCGTGCACGAACAGGCCTCAAGCGCTTGATCCTGCCCTGCGAAGGCCCGGTCGCTTGGACAGGTTAGTGCAGCTACAGTATTTACCGAGGTGCTGTACGTGTACCTTCCTGTTGCCCTCAGAGGAGTCTGCTGGCCGCTCGAAATGAGCAGGACTGGCCACCGTGCAATTGTCACGAAAAACAAACGCATCTCACGATCCATGTTGGAAAAATCACAGAAGTACATGACCGATGTGCATCAGGCACTTGCCCCCAAAGAGCAAAGACAACTTTTGGCATTGTCTTGAGACATGTCAACCGACTGCCGGTATTCAACCGAGCAAGTTCTGCCCCGCGTATCCACCCTCCCGCCTGGTCGTACTCCTCCGCTGCAACACTATCTCGTTCTGATTTCCGCTTGTGCCGTGCACGCGGACGTGACGCTCGGCACATCGTTTTTTTGTTCGCCAGCGAGGTGGAGATCGGCGTCCCCGATGCAGCTGGCCGGGCCGAGATCCTCGAAGTCTTGCTGCGCGGGGTCCCCCTCGCCATGGCGGACGCAAACAACTCTCCGGGCGGGGAAGGCGGAAGAGACAAGGCCACCAGCAAGAGCGGCCCAAGCAAAGAGGTGAAAGAGCTCGCCGCTCGCACGCACGGCTTCGTGGGCGCGGACTTGCAGCTCTTGGTGAAGGAGGCGGCGCTGCAGGCGCTCCGGAGGACTCGGGGTGGCGGTGATTGGGGAAGTCTTTCGGCCAGCGCTGGCTGTAGTGACGCCGGCGTCGACGAGGTGAAGAGTACGAGCGCGAAGGGACTGCCAACCCTGACGGCCGCGGATTTTCGGGCGGCGTTGCCGTTGGTGGCTCCGAGTGGGCTGAGGGAGGTGGCGGTGGAGGTCCCGAGCGTCAAGTGGGGAGATATTGGGGGCATGGAGGGCGTCAAGCAGAGCTTGAGGGAGGTGAGTGCGAGTTTCGAGGGAGTCCAGGGGCGCTATCGAGGCTGGAGTTGACATCCGAGAGAAGTGAAGGGTGGCCGGGCGCTTCGTGCCGTTGCCCTGCTTCTGTTGCCCTCGTCGTTGGAGTGTCGTAACAAAAGTGATTGCAAGCACTCAATTAGGCAAAAAAACGAGATTCACCCCGAATTCACCGATACTTCAATACGAGACTGACTCACAAAGCTATCGCTGCAAGAGCAACTGAAAACACATACTCGGTATTTGAATCTCATCGTTGGTAAACGGTCCCGTACAGGTGGTGGAATGGCCGCTCAGGCATCCGGAGGCGTTCTTGAGGATGGGCATGTCGCCGCCTCGAGGCGTGCTGCTGTACGGTCCCCCAGGCTGCAGCAAGACGCTCATGGCAAGGGCGCTGGCGACGGAATCTGGCATGAATTTCCTCGCCGTGAAGGGTGAGCCCGCACGCCTTGAGATGAGCCTTCCTGTGGGAAAAACGTAGCCGCGCGCGAATGACCTTGCGTGCTGCTGTTGTCATGGTCCGTCTATTTTTTGCCAGTTTCGAGATCGATGTTGAATGGGCGTCTGTTCCATTCAGCAAGCGCTTTTGTCTGCATAGCCGGAGAACGACCTAAGGTGTACTGCCTGCCCCACGCTTTGGCTGGGTGTTTGCTACATCGCAGGACCTGAGCTGCTGAGCAAATGGCTGGGTGAGTCAGAGCGAGCCATGCAAGCTCTCTTCAAGAGGGCCCGAGCGGCCGCGCCAACGATTATTTTTTTCGACGAAGTGGACGCTCTCGCTTGCAAGCGAGGAGGCGGCGGGGAAGCAGGAGCTGGCGCTACGGAACGCGTGCTGACGCAGGTATTCACGAACAGAGTTTCCCGCGTGTTTAGTGTGTCTGCTGAAAACTCACACGACGGGATCGCTTGAGACGAGAGACGTCGCCTATCGACTATACGGAAGAAGCGGGATTCACAACACACGCAGTAGAACGAGCGAAAAGTGGCATACGTGGGGACCTGTTTTCGGCAGGATATTGCGTGTCAATCTCCGAGCACAATTCAGCGATTGGTGGTGGCATACCTTCCGCTGCTTCCCCTCGCCCGCCGTCATTGCTAGCTTGAGCCTGGCCCGACGAATGCCGGCCACGTTACCTCTCAGCTCTGCCCAACATCCAGACACAAGCGCATGTGAATTCGATTGTACATCCACGTTTTTCATCAGTACCGAGCAGCAGAAGCAGCATAGATCATACCCTACACCCACTACACCTATCTCGAAAAAATACGAGAACACCTCCGCCCCCCCTTGAACAGGAAGAGTCATCCATGCCTACATATCACCCTCTGATCTCTTCTATCCCCCCGCGCCCTTGTCCAGCTGCTGACGGAGCTCGACGGAATCCAACCGGTGAAGCGCCTGGTCGTCGTGGCGGCAACCAATCGCCCAGACGTGATCGATCCGGCGCTGCTACGCCCCGGGCGGTTGGACCGCCTGGTGTACGTGCCCCCGCCGGACGCGTTGTCCCGTCGGGAGATCCTGCGGCTGTCTCTGGCCAAGGTGCCCTGCGCGGGCGACGTGGAGCACGAGGCGCTATCGCGACGAACGGATGGATTTTCGGGCGCCGAGGTGGGTCGGGTTGGCCTTGAGCTTTTTTTTTGGGGGGGTATTGTTTTTGTACTCTGGATTGCCCTGGTATGTAGATGCTTGCGTATTCACGATAGGGGCAGCTCTGTGCCTTTCCCTGCTAGGGCTTTGCATGCCCTGCTAAAGACGGGCGACAGGTTATTGCCGGACTGCTGGCTGTTTTGGTTTTCGTTGTAGGTTTGGTTGACGCCCGCACAACCAGCATCAATACCAGCATGCGGATCGAGGCTTACACCGCCCTCTTTCAGTCACATGCTTATTCTGCAGAAATCAAGGGGTTCGCTTTCGACGAAATTGCCCCCCCCCGATTTTTTTTTTGGCGGTAACCATAAAGGTGGTCGAGTAGATCATGTTGTGCGGGGTCGAGAACCCTCGCACCGCGGAAGGGGGATGATCGCACCACGTTGTGTTAAATTGGTCACGCACCCTCGAGGCAGTTACACAGTGCTTACAACTGTCTCTGGAAGTGAAGCACCAGAAAATAAATTAAGTCATACGCAGCTGTCGTCCTTACGCAAGGAAGTAAGCACAAGATGCCGAACACCCTTAGCAGGATGCAGCGCACCCTTCATGCGACTCGCCGAATATCTCACGGCGCTTCGCGCTTGGTGATGTGAGAGCCTGGTCCGGTGAGAACCCGGCGTGCTCCGTCCCGGCTTTGTAGGGATGCGAGGTCAATGGTCTAACGACTACGGCATGCACGACTATGAGTACACCCCCCCTCCCCCGGGAAGAGACGCTAGGAAGCTGACATGGCAGTATCGCGTGTGCGGGATGGGAGAGGAGAGGTTGCCGAGAATTGTATGGGAGGCGAAGTGGGCAAACAAAAAGAGGGGTAGACAACCCACGGAATGGGTCAAGGTTGTAGAGG
>CACKRE030001073.1:33349-43395 GCA_902602495.3 Ectocarpus sp. CCAP 1310/34 | reverse complement strand
GGGCGGAGGAGGAGGGGGGGGAGCACCGTCATCTTCGGCGTGGTTGGAGGCAGACGCGCTAGCGCTAGCGCCGCTGTTCGCGGAGCACGCCTCTTCCGTGGGAGAGATGAATTTTCTCAACAAGACGCAGGGGGCCATGTCCCTCGCCGCAGACGTGGCGGGGATCGCCAGCGGCATCGGTCGGGGCGGGAGCTTGGCCGGGTTCCTGAGGGACCTCGGGCACACTTGCTGCTCGACCCCGGCCGCGCTGCGGCAGGCAATCAGGGTGGGTGATTTTTTTTGCGGTTTGTTGGCTTGTGAATAGTTTGGTGCGTGTGTGACCAGCTCCTCGTGGAATGTAGACGCCGCCTCTCTCTTTGTGCGTGCTTCCGCGGTGATTTTTCGCGTCCGGTGGCAATCGCGATCGGGGGGCCTTAGTATGGTCGGTTGTGGGTTTGATTGGTTGACGCGTGTTTTTTGTATGGTCTGTACAAACACACCTTTGGTGGTGGTGGGTGTTTATGTTTGTTGTGAGACGGCCTGTACGAACACACTCGGGGCGGTCAGTGAAGAGTTCGTCGTGCGATTGTTTCTCGATATCCACCTGATAATCGAAAGTATCCATCGTGACTTGTTCGTAGACGTTAGGTACCGAGAGGCTGCCGTTGGGCGTTTGGGCTGCTGCACGGACGTACTCCACCCGAGTGCGGGTGGTGCTTCTGTCGAATGCGCTGTAGCAACTTGATCTTCGTTCTCGACCAGACTCAAGACTGGTCCTGATGTATTGCCTCAAATATAGTTCACCTCTTACCTCCCCCCTCGGTTTGATTCTCGTTGTTATTTGCAGCATATTATTCTGTTCGCGGGCTACTAGCGAGCACGATGTTTGCCAGAGCTAACGCCCGGCCCCCTCTCCTCCTGCTGTTTCTGGGGCGCTTTCGTTGCCACAGGAAAGTGGGGTGATGGTCGACGAGCGCCAGGTGGCGCAGGTGATGACAATGTTGGCCAACAACTACAACAGCCCCAAGGGGCAAGGGGGAGACGACGGAGATATTTCGTCGGCGCTCACGAGCAGCCTCTTCTCGGCAGGAGAAGGGAAGGTGCGTGCGTGCACGTGAGAGAGAGAGAAGGGTTGTGGACAGCAGCAGTTTGTTTGACAGAGATGGGGTTTAGGAAAGAGAAGGGAAACTTGGGTGATGAGGCAGAGAGACGAATTCAAGGCGGCACGAAAGGTGTTGGTCGGCGAGCCTTGAATGGCGTCAAGGCCAGTTCCACCCGGCTTTTTTTGCTTGTCTTGTGCTTGCTCCTGACTTTCTGGTGTTGCAGTTGGTGCTCCTGTGCTTGGTGACAGCGAGGTGTGGTATGATTCTTCGTCCCCCCGCAAAACTTCGGTAGCTGCTGTGTTTTGCTTGTTCTCACTCTTACCTAATCTCCCCCCGTCACTGCCACCCCCACGACTTTTTTGCCTTCCTTCCACCTTCCACCTCCGGCCTCCCCTTCGCGGACGGAAAGATGGCTGGCGACGCGGGCAGGGATGCAGGGGGCCCCGCGGGGCAAGGGCAGGGGCTGTGGAAGCTGGAGGTGGCTAGGCAGGTGCTGGCGGAGGACTACGGGCCGCGGTTGGACTGGGTGGCTGTGGCCAAGGCCCTGGACCACGAGAGGTTCCACATTCCGGACCAAGTGGGTGAAAACGAAGCTTCATGGTGCGATCGATTGTTGATCGGGCTTTTGGAGTCTTCCGTTGGTGGGCCGAGCGAGATGTGCCGGAGGACTCCCTCCCCCAAGTGTTTGTCGTCGATCCGTGGCCTCCCACGAATAGATGTCGCGTTCTCTTCCCTTATTCCTCGCCACTGGTTTTCTCTCTCTCTTTCCCTCCGCCCCCGCCTTTTTTTTTCGATCGTAAAAATTCGGTGTACCAACCAGAACGCGCTGCGAGTGCTACTGGCGCTGTACCGGGGCCCCGCAGGCCGCGACATCCCGTCCGAGGCCCTGTACATGCAGTGGCAGAACCGGCGGGGCCACCTGAGCCTCCTCCGAGTGGCCATCCTGGCCCCGCCGCAGGTGTTCACGTTCGCGTCTTCGCCGTCAAAGCAGGCTCCCCTGGACGGGGTGGATCCCAACGCGGCCACACCGAACGGGGCCTGGCTCAGCCTCGACCTGGTGGCGTCGCTGCTGTCGCTCGCCAATGACACGGAGTTGTACGCGCAGGTGGGTGGGTGGGGGGGCTTGGCTGGGCTGGTTGCTTGTCGGTGGTGGCGATATGCCTTGTTGCTTTTATCATTGTTGTTGTTGTTGTTGTTGTTGTTGTTGTTGTTCGGTATGGGTTTTGTTTGGTCTCGAGAGAGAGGGAAGAGGCGAGCGGTAAATCGGTGATGTTTTGTTTTGGTGTGGCACGGTGGGCACGTGCGTGTTGCGGGAAGCTTTCTCGTCATGAAATTTATTTTGGTGTCGCGTGGTCGGTTTTCCTAGCGGGGGGGGTTGCCCCAGTCGCCTTTCCTTCGAGCATACGTTTGATAGACGGGGATGAATTTGTTGCATGGCGTAGTTTTTTGCGAAGTAGTGTATCGGCAGGGTTCTACGTGGACCAGGGGCGATGCCTTTGCTCGTTGTTTTACACATCCATCGAAGTGCCGCCCTGTTGATTTCATCCGCGTCATGTATTTAGGTCCGCGACGTGTTCAGCAAGCCGGCGTACCAGTGCCCGGAGCTGCTGCTGCTCGCGCTGGCGGCAGTGCCGAGCGAAGCTGGGGGGAGCTTGAGGGTGGAGATGCTGTCGCGGCTCCTCCCTCTGTACTTCAGGCCCAACAGGAACAAGCACGCGGCGGCTCTCATCCGCAGGCTGTGGCAGGTCAACGCTCGGCTCGTGGTGCAGAGCGGGGTGAAGGCGTTCAACGTGGACAGCACGCTGCCCAGCGTTGTTTACGTGAGTTGTTGGTGTATTTCGCTGCTATTGTGAGAGAAGTGTGCATCATGATCGAAGACCTCGGTTGTTTTTTTTCGAATTTATGTTGTGCCTTAATGATGCAACACAACCCACTCCAAAGGTAAAAGATATTCTGCTGGAGGCTGCACTTGGAAGGCTTTATGTGAAACCCCTTCCCCCGTCGGCCTTCGTGGCACGGACCGGAATTAGAACAGCCAAGGACAAAGTAAACATGGTATGCGGCAGTTCCCAAACTCCTCACGCGAAAGAAAATTTCGGGAAGAATCCCTCAGTTGGTATGACAGGCTCGCAAATATCTCACTGCAGCCTCCACGTTGTAGTGTCTGTGTGGAATTAGTCTGCTTGTTGTTCGCATTTTGGCGTTTTGTTGTGATATGTTCAGGCTGTCAATAATTTCATACAACCCGCTACAAGAGAGGCCGGGGGCGTGCATGTGTTGGAATGTCTGATATTTTTTCGGTTTGCATCATCCCGATTGTCCTGCTGGCCGAGATTCGGCCGGTTTGTTTGTCCTCATTCTCGGCCCGCTGCCGCCTCGCCCGTCTGGTACCCGCATGTCCGAAGTTGTTGTTTCTCTTGCTCTCTCCGTACAGCAGTACTCCTGAAACCTGGGCTACCTAAATAACTGGCATATCGCTCCGTCCCGGCGTTGCAGACATGTGACATCTATGGTCTAACGACTACCGCATGCGTCTGCATGAGTCTACCCCTCCTCTCTACTCCTGGATGTCGATGTTGATGTCCTTTCTCTACGTGACCACTCGCCGATCGTTTCTTTTTCGCAACCGCGCGACAGGTGCTCCGCATCATGCGGCTTGTGCCGGACTGCGCCGCGGAGCTGCTGGGCGCCGACGACTGCGCCTTCGCCGTGGCGGTGGCCAGCGTTGTCTTCGGGGCAGAGCTCCCGCCGACCCCGAACTCCCCCCAGCCGCCGAGCCCCCTGCCGCCCCTCGACCTGGACAAGTGGGGCGCGGAGCGGCTCGGCAGGAAGGACCGGGAGGTGTTCGCGGCAAGGGTGCTGTCGTTTGTGCAGGTGAGATGGCGTTGGTAGCGTGCAACCACCCCGGCTGGAGGGGAGATTCAGGCTGCGTAGTTTGGCTTTTGCTGGTGTGCCTGGCGCCAAGGTTTAGGCGACGGTGCTGTTTGATGGCGTTCCCGACGTTGCTCGCACTCTTTTGCCCACCCGTGTACGCCTGAGTTAACAATCTCTTCAGCCGTTGATGGCGACTATTCCCTCTTTTTTCGGGTCCTTTTTTTTTTTGTTTTCCTCCCATCATTGGACTCTGTCGTCTGCCCCTATGGCCCCTATCCTCCACTTCTACTAGCTAGACGACCCAACCGGGGTCACATAGGAGGGGGGGGTTGGACCCCCTCCTGCGGTTCACGCCTGAGGTACTGTACTGTACCCGCCTCTGATTCCGCATTTTTCTCCTCTACCCCCAATTCCCCCCCCGGTGTTGCCTTCGGGGTTGGGTTTTCATCGCTTGGCAACGACGTTGTAAAACAAGCCAATTTACTTCGTGAGCTCGGCAACAAGGTTACCTTGTTTTTTTTACCTTTTTATTTGGCGGTAACCATGATGGTGGTCGAGTAGATCATGTTGTGCGGGGTCGAGAAGCCTCACTCCGCGCAAGGGGGATGATCGCACGACGTCGTTTAAAAATGGTCAAGCACCCTCAAGGCAGTTACGCAGATCTTACAACTGTCTCTGGGCTTGAAAGCACCAGAAAATAAACTAAGTCATACGCAGCTGTCATCCGTACGCAAGGAAGTATGCACAAGATGCCGAACACCCTTAGCAGGATGCAGCGCACCCTTCATGCGACTCGCCGAATATCTCACGGCGCTTCGCGCTTGGTGATGTGCGAGCCTGGTCCGGTGAGAACCCGGCGTGCTCCGTCCTGGCTTTGTCGGGATACGAGGTCAATGGTCTAACGACTACGGCATGCACGACTATGAGTACCCCCACCCCCAACCCGCTGGTCATATCTCTCCTGCCTCCTCCCCCCGCAGCTGCACTTCCCCACGGCGCGCATGCGGCAGGCGGCGCAGAAGCCCGGGGAAACCCCGGGCGAGGGCATGCTGCCGACTTGCGCCATGTCCCTCGAGGCCGCCGCTATCCTCTTAAAGATGCTGGGAGCCACGGGGCTGGTGTCCCCCGCGGCGGAGGCCCTGGCGAAGAAGAACCCGGGCATCCAGGCGTCGGCGAAGCAGCTGGCGGAGGCCGGGAAGAAGATGCACCCCACGCTCAACCAGGTGCGCGGCAGTGGCGGCGGCGGCGGCAGAGGAGGCCCCCTTGGCGGCTGTTTTTTTTTTTTTTCTGCATGTATGGTTTGGTGACTGTCGTCGAATTCGTGCAAGCGTTTTTGGGGGGAATTGTACCGGGCAGGGAGAAATAGCGGTTGGCCCATGGTGGTCGAGGTGGTGGTCCGATTCTTGGCTGATCTTTGGTGGGAATTTGTACCCGCAGGGGGAAGGAGGTTGTTGGCCCATGCCCGGTGCTTGGTGAAGGGGCGAGTGTCCATGTGTTGATAGGAGTGTTGACACATGGGACGCGATGGATGGATTGTGGCAGTATTTTGTCGTGGCCTGGCACGAGAATGTACGATAGGCTCGCAATCTCGCCTCCACCAAGATGCAGGTTTCATGAGCTCGACTGATTCTTCCAGCTCCTTCCCGCATGCTGTCCTCAACTCGTGCTTCTGGATCTCCGCAGCTGCTAAACCCACCGGAGGAGATCGAGTCGATGGCAAACAGCTACTTCCAGAGGATATACACGGCGGAGCAATCCATCGAGGAGGTGACAAAGAGGCTTCCGCATGTGGTGGTGGTGTTGATGAAAGAACACATTGCGGTGGATGTTGCCTTGTCGTTTAATGGTCCTGTGCGAAAATGTTGTTCGGCGCCCATGGGAACAACGTTTGGTTTGGAGGGTGAACTGTGCTGGTGTCTGTAGTGTTAAGTTTGGTGTCGTGTACCTTTCTTATTTTATCGTACGCACATTGTACACATACGCATCCAAGGCTGCCCGCCCTCCTCCCAACGGAAAGGTGATCGCGATGCTCGAGCGATTCAAGTCCTCCTCGGACACGCGGGAGCAGGAAATTTTCGCGTGCATGGTGCACAACCTGTTCGACGAGTACCGCTTCTTCCACAACTACCCTGAGAAGGAGCTCCGCATCACGGGCATCCTGCTGGGTTCCCTCATCCAGCACCAGCTGGTCAGCTCCATCACCCTCGGCATCGCCCTCCGCTACGTGCTGGAGGCGCTGCGCCGCGCGCCGGGGCCGGACCCCGCCGGCAAGATGTTCCGGTTCGGGATGTTCGCGCTGGAGCAGTTCAAGGGCCGCCTCGGGGAGTGGCCGCAGTACTGCAGCCACATCGTGCAGATCCCGCACCTGGTCGGGAACCACCCGGCCCTCGTGGAGGAGATCGAGAGATCTATGCAGAGGCAAGGGGGCGGGGGGCCCGGCGGAGCGGGAGGTGCCGGCGGGGGCTCCGCCGCCGCCCCTGGCGCCGGGGCTGCTGCGGGTGAGGCGGAACCCACAGGGGTGGCGGGGGCGCTGGGGTCGATCGTGCCCGCGGCCGCGCCGGGGAACCTGGCCCAGTCGGTCTCGGCGACGTCGGTCGGCGGGCCGATTGGCCGGCCTTCGCAGCAGGGGGACGAGGCACAGCAGCAGCAGCAGCAGCAGCAGCAGCAGTCGCAGCTGCTTGCCGCGAGGTCGAAAGCCGCGAACAGGGGCGTCGCGGGAGAGTCGGCCCAGGGGGCGGCGGGGGCGGCGGTTGCCGCTGGCGGGGGCGGACAGCAGCAGCAGTTGCCGCCAGGACCGCCGGGCACGCCCGGTCGCAGCGGGGCAGCGGGCACGGCGGCGGCGGCGGCGGCGGCCAGGAGCCCCAGGGCTGAGCAGCAAGGGCCGGGGAGGCCGGGGGGGGACCACCAGCAGCAGCTTAACGGCCACGGGGGCGCCGGCGCCGCTGGCATGGGTGGTCTAGGGGTGGGGAGTGGCGTTGGCGCCCTTGGTGTGGGCTTGGGGGGGCAGCAGTCCTCCCAGGCCGGCGGAGGTTTGGGGCAGATCGGCGGCGGCGCGCAAGGAGGAGGCGGAAGGCCGTCCGCGATGCAGCAGATGTCGCAGCAGCAAGCCGCGCAGCAGCAGCAGCAACAGCAGCAGCAACAGCAACAGCAGCAGCAGCAGCAGGGGCAGCAGGGGCAGCAGGGGCAGGCTCGCGCAGGAGGAGCCGCCGCGGCGGGGGAAGCACCGGGCCAAGATGGCGCTGCCGGTGGGGCCGCCCCCGGGTCTTCCAACAGCGGGATTGGCCTGGGCGGGGCCCTGGCCTTCGGCGGCCTTGGGCAGCAACCCGCGGGGCTCGTGGAGCAGGGGTCGGCGGGCGCGCCGGGAGGGCATGACACATGGGGGGCGTCAGCGGGCGGACCGGGGTTGCCGCAGGATGGCAGGGCGGCGGGAGGAGCTGCGGGGGCGGCAGCGGCGGCGGCGGCGGTAGAAAACGGTGCCGTGGTGCCTGCCCCGCGGAAGCGCAGGGGTGGAGCTTTGCCGGTGAGGGGAGAATGCCGTGTCGACCGGGCGTACGGGCGGGTTACCTCTTGGAGTTGTGCTGGAATGCATTAGTGTTGCGGCTGACGTTGGTTGTGCGGCACAAAAGGCTGTCGCTGCCTGCAATGCTTTGCATGTTCTTGTCCCCGATTTTGCGTGAGTGAAAGCCTTAGTCTTGTGCTCCTAGACCTGTCTTGTGTGGGGCTGGTCAGCATCATGTCGCGCCCTGTTTGGTCTTTCGCTTTTTTGCTGCGGGGTCTCGTCGGGATGGCCTGATGGACCTCGATCGTTTTCGAACCATCCTTTCGCGAATGGGCAGCCGAGGGCGCCCGACAGCCTCGGAACGCCTAACATGGACATCCTCATGGCCAAGGCGGAGGAGCCCACGCCTCTGGTGAACCCGCCGGAGGGGGTAATGGACCGCATTCACTTCGTCATCAACAACGTAACGACGTCCAACCTTTCGTCGAAGGTATGTGCATTGTGTATGCACTCGGCCGTGTGTCCGTGGTATGTTTGGTTGCTGTTTTTTTCCTTGCTGTTTGTTGACGAGTTGCTCACCACCCTATCCCCCACGGCCATGTGCTTGAAGCTTTTCTAGTCCCGTTGTTGATCACGCTGTACCGTTATTTGTCAAATTTCCTATCCAGTGTGTCAAGTCGAACATACTGCGCTATGCGCACAACCATCACATGCAATGCGTGACATCCAAGTGTCACATTGTGTAGCTTTTGTATGGCGACGCGGAAACGCATGTCCCTATAGAATCCAGTGGCCAGCTAGCTCTCCCCGCTCCCCCCGCGGGCAACGTTGAAGGTGTCGGAGATTAAGGCGCACATTCAGAACCACCCGGAGCACCACGGTTGGCTGGCCAACTACTTGGTGGTGAAGCGCATCTGCACGCAGCCGAACTTCCACGACCTTTACTTGGACCTTGTCAAGGAGCTTGAGGTGAAAGCGAGAAAGAGATAGTATTATAGTAGACCCTCCTCTCCCACCCCCCGTTTTGTCTGTTCTTGCTCTTAGCCCTGTCGTGTGTCGCGCCCCCTGTTGTTTTTAGAAAGTAAACATAACCTGACAGAAAGACTACCCGGTCGAGCCTCTTGTTTTGTCTTGCGTTACTGCTGTACCCGCCATCCAGCTATGGCTGCACGTGATCCTCTTGCCGCGGGTGTGTTGTGAATGCGTTTCCCGCGCGAAAGCTATCTATCTCGGTCCTTCGCGACATGGCAGTAAATGGGTCAGTGGGAGGAACGGGGGAAACATGCACGCAGTGTAGTCTGTCTCGTCGGATGCCCACGTCCTAGCCTTTCCGACACGGACGAAAAAGTACGCGACAAAACATGCGATCCTTGTCCCTAGGTGCCCCGTCCCCCCGCTGCGCATGGCATGGGAGGAACGAACAACCAACACTTTTTTTGACGCACGCAACGCTCGCTCTGTCTCGTCCCTCGCTCCTTGTCCCATCGCACACGGCCCCAACAAATCGAACTCGCATCGTCGAACACACAAAAAAAAAACAGACCCCTCCGCTCATGGACGCGATCCTCAAGAGCGTGTTCCACAACGTCGGGAAGCTCCTCCGCTCGCAGAAGATCATCACGTCCACCTCTGAGCGCTCCCTCCTCAAGAACCTCGGCTCCTGGCTGGGCAAGATTACGCTGGGGCGGGACAAGCCCGTCCTACAGAGGGAGCTGGACATCAAGGAGCTTCTTTTCCAGGTTGGATGCGTGTGTAGATTTGACGTGTTGTTTTCGACCTACATGTGCATTCGTGCGCCTGGTGGTATGGAGCGAGTTTCGATGCGTGTAAATACCGCACACAGCGGGAGGGCCCTAGTTGTAGTTTTTTTTTTTGCCGGCGCTGTGTGCGCGAATAGCGTCTGTGTTTTGGCCCGTCTCTTTTGTTTTCGCTATTTCCTTCTCGAGCGCGCTTTCTTCCTTCTTGTGCCCTCTTCTCTTTCTTTCATCTCCCTTGCCCTCTCCCTCCCTCGCTTCCTGCTCGTCTTGCTCGAAGCATGCTCCCCGCACTCTCTTGTAATCACGCCTGTTCCTCCTCCTCCCTATTGTGTTCGTTGAGCGGGCCGGCCTCAATGCACGGGGTAGACGAGCGTGTTGCCGAGATTTTTGTGTGCTGGCTGTACTGTGGTGCTGGTGGTGCCAACCCAACCCCCTCGTGAACTCGTGAAGACGCTGCTGCTATAAAAACCGAAATTTTCCTTGTGTGTTGATTTCTCTCGTGCGGACTGGCGCCTCGACTTGCGCGCAGGGGTACGAGACGGGGCGCCTGATCGCGGTGACCCCCTTCGTGGCGAAGATTCTGGAGGGGGCCCCGTCGGGAAACAGCCGCGTCTTCAAGCCACCTAACCCGTGGATCATGGGGCTCTTCTCGGCCTTGCACGAGGTGCGTTGTGTTGCTGTCGTCGTCAAAATAGTCGTGTCTGGACGGGCCAGGGTGTGGGTGGGTTTCTCGTAATGGGCAGCACAAGGTGCGTTGTGTTGATGTCGTCAAGTAGTCGTGTCCGCGCGCTCTCTCTCTCTCTCTCTCTCTCTCTCTCTCTCTCTCTCTCTCTC